>JBCJKH010053760.1:10071-27212 GCA_039877255.1 Loriculus beryllinus
TTCTTTAATTATGGTACAGGAAAGTGGTAAAGTGTATGCATTTGAAAAGTCAATGGGCATCTCTTGTTTTATTCCTTTTTTTATTATTATTTTTCTTGAGCATCTGGAATGCACTAACTTAGCAAAAGCCACTGTCTACTGAACTGTATCAAAAAGCTGACAGTTGGCTCTATGGCTTGCAAAATAAGCACATGAATAAATGTACTAGGAAATATATTAACCTGTCATTTTTATCACTGATGTCTTTCCTACAAAGAATAGAAGCATGTTAAACTTACCTTTTCATTTTCCCATATGTGAAATTACTTTTTCCCTGTAGGATGCACTCTGCCACAAAAAAGTAATAATGTAGTTGATTGTACTGCCTCCCATCTTATCTTTTAAAAGATATTGCTGCATTCTTTTATTTATGTACAGAGCCAGAGGCTGCTTTTAGAATATTTCAGCTGGTTAAATGAAAATACAATTTAAAAATAAGAAGTATTAATGAATCTGTGGATGATTACATTCAATTTTAGAGCTTATTTAAAACAAAGCAAGCACGTTTTAGTGACTACATAGGTACAGACACTTATGTCTTTGTTGGGGTTGGTTGAATTTTTTAAGTACTTGGGATGGATGTAATTACTGAGAAATGCTATTGCCTAGGAATTGTGTCAATCATTTGCTTACAAATAGAGGAAAGTGGTTTTTTGAAAGTGTCATCTTACTAAAATAGAATATATATTTTGCTAATATATTTAAATCACAGTTAATGAAAACACTTAAGTAGCTGCACAGATGGCAATACATCTACTGCTTTTCTTCTGAACTTCATCACTAGGTAAAAATTCTCGTGAATCAGCATTCAACTTTCTACCACTGAACAAACACTATGGTACTTGAAGAGCAGAGGGTTGTGGAAGATAGAAAAACTGAAATACACTTTTACAAATGGTTGCATCTTTTGTTTTAGAAATGGTGTGGGGTTTTACAGGTTACGAAACGGTAAAAAAAAAAAAAAGCTATGTTGTTCTCGTAAAAACTGTTCAATAAGGTTTCTCTTGCCAGGGTAAATGGTGTCAGCATACAGGGCTTCACCATGCTCACACAGGAAGCACCATGTACCCTGTGTCCCCTTGGTGCTGCTCAGCAGCACCACAAAGCTGTTCACAGTTGTTTTGGCTCTTGCACCTTTTTCCATCTACTGCTTCTTGGCCTGCAGCGCAACTAAAGAAACCTCTGCTGGTCCCCACTGGTACAGCCTGACTGTGTTACTCTTGTGCCATGTTAAGAATAGGGGTTCTCTTAAGCAAATCAGTTGCTGGCTTGCACTCACCATCCACTCTGCTGAAGAGTCAAGCAGAGTTACATGCTACAAAGTAGAGTTACAGGAGGAAGAACAGAGAAGCACTTATTCCTCATCAGGTGCATGATAGGATTTCAGTGTTTGGAAGGAACAAGCATGCCACTCTTTGAATTAACGGAAGCAATGCCTTTTAGTTTCCACACTGATAGTCTACAGATTTAGCTAATATGTGATAAAATCTACTTTATTTTTGGAAGCAAAACCATATTGTGGTGTATTACCTAAAAGCAGGATAAAATTCAGTGGTTGAAAAAACTTCAGTGCCACACTTAATCTCACTGATTGAAATATTTAATTGTGGTGCAACACCAGTTTTATAGACCAGTTTTATAGATTTGTTTGTTTCTACAACCAAATCTATGGTTAGAACAAAGCTATTTTCCAATTATATTCTCATGGAGTTCTCATTCATGTGAAACATATAGGAAATTGACCAATAGATTATGTACTTCATGAAATTTCAGCCTCCCGAAAAAAGCTAGAAGAAACTTCTGAAGTTTCTTTATCCTGTATTGCCCTATTAGTGACAGTTTATAAACTTGTTTCAAAAAACATTTCTAATTAGTGGCAGTTAAACAGCTTTTGCTAAAATAGTAGGACTAAAAAGATCATGAGTGATTGTCATCAAACTAAATTGTACATAGAGATTCATTATCTATACTTATACAAGCATTATGCAAGCATTACACAAGCTTTTAGTAATGAAGTCTTAGCTTTAGAGACATCATGCTATACATTGCTTGTCCTTTATTTTATTAATTTCTAGCATAAACACAGGATTTTTATTTTTTTTACCATGATTATGCATTTCACTAGAACTGCAAGCTAGGAAGTTTGGAAGTGCAGTTTAAAAGTTAGCTTTTGTTCAAGGAATTGCACATTAATTACGGGTCTCATCTGTGGTCACTGGAAAGATACCTACTGAATATTCTCAAACCACTTTTCGAGGACCCAAAAGTGATTCCGTCTTGTGGGTAGCACTAGGATTTACTCTTCTTTTAGCTATTTCCTAGAGGAAAGATTTAGGAAAATAATATCAAATAGTACCGTAACGATCATCTTAAGCTTAAAATGCCAATTTTCAGCTGCTTCCTTTAGCTTACTTTTTTTTTTTCTTTATAAAAGGAGCCAATATATTTGAGGATAGGAGTATGAAGAAGTCTAAGAGAATATGTTGTTAGACTGTTACTTTCTAATAATACAGTGACTTTTGCCAAATGAGCTTCAAATAGTTATCTTTAGACAAAAGAATGTATGTAGCATAATGGCAGCTGAATTTCTGCCCTTTCTTCAGGTCCTTTTGGGAATTTAGTTTTGTTGGTTGGTTTGTCTAGATAAACATAGGTATAGTTTAAAATGTCCTATCTGTATATTAAATAAACATAGTTTGAAACAGAATATTGTACCCAGTTTAGAGAATAAGTTCTGTATGCATTATCTTGCTAGAGTGTAAGCCATCAAAATATCACCATAATTAGCTGTTTATGACAGTCCCATGAGAAGTGTAGAATCATATTCTTGCTTGTTTCCTTGCACCAGTATTCTTGTTTTCTTGTAACTGTAGAGTTGCTGACAAAGATTCTCCTGTTATTTTGTTCAGAATAACCTTTTGGTTGGGGTTGTTGTTTGTAGGTTTTGAGGTGTTTTGGTTTTGTTTGTTTTTGTTTGTTACTTTTAACTATATAAAGACGAGAGTTAAAACCAGTAGTCTGTTAGGTTCAAATTTGGATGAGCTACTTCCCATTCTTGGAAATGCTCCATGTAATTCCTGTAAGCAAAGGTACCCATACCATATCCCTGATATGCTTGCTGTGTGGCTGGACTGAGTCTACCCTTCTTTCACTATCTATTTTCTTGAATTTGAACTGCAGTTCTTGGGTTTGGGAAGGCAAGATCGTCTGGTCTGGGTGAGTACTTACACACTTGATGTAGACGTCACCATTTTGCGATGGTTGCTTCAATTAATCTAAGTAGTTTCCCTGATAACTCTCTTGTAATTTGATCACTGACCTTATTAGGAAGCTGTTCATACAAAATGACTCAGATTTTTATAGTACTTGGCAGCATATTTTGATGTTGTTCCTACTAGAGCAAGCTTAGAGACAAAAGCGGTTTGGTCACTTTATATTCAACTTCTATTTCCTTTTAAATACAAGGTTACTTTTCAGCAGACTGCCCAAGTAAAATGTCTTGGTTTAAGTTTCTGTCAGGGCAAATGCTTTAAATCTTAGAAGCTGGTGTTTATGATTAAGCCTATTATGTCATGGAGGCTGCTGGAAGTTTGTTCCCCGTAATGCTCAGAATCTTAATTTTGGCTGAGCTACTAATGATTACTGCTGTTTCGGTAATATCTTGTACTTGCAAGGAAGTTTGTTTGTAAAATTTGAGCAAAGTTATGAATGTTTTACTGTTGTTTCACTCTCTCATGTTGTTAAGGCTGATCCTGATAGCTCATAAATAAAAAATAAGCCTCTAGCCATCTAAGCTCTTGCCTTGAGCACTTTTATAGTATGAAATACATGTAAATAAGATTACAATTTGGCCTAGTTAAGTTTTACTAAAAAAAAAATAAATTTAAAAAATTCTGTTAAGGCTTTATTTGAATGTAGGTGGTAGAGATAATTATTACCTAAACCTCAGAGAGTGTATATATATATATATATATATATATATACATATATATGTGTGTGTATATATATATATATATATATGTATTTTTTTTCCTCATTCAGCCTGTCATACTGCAGAGATTTTTCCAAGAATTTAAAAAGAGCAATCTTAGATCTCTTTCCTAAGGATAAGATCAATAGCTTGATTAACATATATTTGTAGTAATGAAAGTGTTGGCATGCTGAGAAAAACAGAATTTGAGGAACAGCTAAACAAAGAGCTTTATTTAGTTCAAAATCCATTGATACCTTTGGTCATTGTTCTCCTTGGGAAGTGACTTTCAAGTTATATGCCTAACCCCTGTTTAAATTTCAATCTCACTAGTCTTCTTTGATATGTCAACTCTGATAGCTCTAAGAACACTGTGTGTGAGTAAAGTGGAAGTAACTGTACGAAGCTGAAAGACTTGCTCTCCTAATTAGTCAAGAATGGTTTAGGGAGAATATTGTCTGTGGTTACCTTGCATTTGAATAGACTGGAAAAAAAATGGTGTGGAAATCCATAAGTCCCTTATTCACTCTGCAGGTGTTATACCTTCTCAAAATGAAGAAGTTTTGTGATATGCAAAACTAGGGGTTTTTTCCTTGGAATTTTTGACAATTGAGACAATGCCAGTAATTATTCATTTAAAAGAAGGTTGAAATTTCCTGTTGTTGTATCAACAGTTTTTGAGAAACCAGGGGCTGAAATTCATTTGAATCTTTTACCATTGTATTCAAGATAGCACGAAGGAACAATTAAATTGTGGTAGTGAATGTTTTAAGAATAATACTGATTGTGTTAGACAGGTGGAAATAAATCTCATACATTAAACCTAGAATAACATTTATTGGTAAATCAAATTGTGGAACAATGAAAGTTAGGTGAATAACCAGCTGTAGAGTATTACTTTAGTAACTAATGAGAGAGAGAGAACTCTTCAGAATTCTGCATGGGCAGGAGGAAGAAAATGGAAGAATATACCAGTGTTAATTTCCCTTCCTTCATCCCACGCATTCTGACGAAATTTGCAAATCAGATGTCTCAGTCCTCTAATGGAGTCTGCAGCTTACTTACAATTACTTTAGGGTAATATTGATTGTAAAAAGTGAAAATACATTATTTCATATCTTTGTTTTTTCTCAGTAGTTTGAAATCATTGCAAATTCACAAATCAAACTATTCAAACCATAGCTTGCTGTGGCTTTTCTGTGGTTGGGCTATTGGTTGGTTTTGTTTTTTGTTAGTCCTCACTAGGAATTAAAACACTTCATCTGATGGTGATATTTGTCCTCTTCTTTGCCTGTCCAGGTTTAGTAAGCTGTATCAGTTGGAGGACTGTCCTGGTTTTGTCAACAAAAGGATTTTTAGATATGCTACGGCAATTGCTTCAGCTTTTTTTTTTCCTGAAACTGTCACCAAACTTTCCTAAAATACTGCTTACTGGACCAGCTAAAGATAGATTTAATCTAATTTTCCACTTGCTGCTGTTACTTGTGGGGTTAAAATAAAGTCATGGGTGGCTACATCTATTGACAATGTTAATGATAGAGTAGTGGTTACAGTGATGTGCTAGCACACCAAAAGGAAGTGAGTTGATGCAGTTTGCTGCTGATCACACTAGTAGACACCTACGTGTCAGATTCTGTACCACCTACATGGTTTTCTGTAGAATGTGATGTTGCAACCTTTGCTGGGCAAATGGATTCAGAGAAACATCACAGTATGTAACACAGCAGGCAGTTTAGGTGTTCCTAACATGCTCATATAATCTTGTTTGGTGAAGAGCATGTTCATGTTGAGTGCAGCTCAGTCTAATGTCTTTCATTTCTAACATACATAATTTGAATGTTTGAACAATCATGCGGATCAGATGGGTCAGTCTAGTCTAACATGCAATAGTGGCCAATGACGGATGCTAAAAGAGAAGTCTAATAATGAAGTAAGCATAAAATGATAATTCTTCAGAATTCTCTTTCTTGCCTCCAAGAATTTGCAGTACAAGGATTTTTTTGGGTCATAGGTGGCATTTCTCTTCAATTTTGGTGTCTATATAAACAAAGCTACTGAAAACCCTCAGACATTGTGAAGAGAAGGCCTGTATTTATTTTTTCCATTGTTCCAGCTGGTCAGTCTGGTGTCCTTTAGGTATATGAACAATTACATATACATTATTACTGAAAAGTAACAGTTTCTTGATGAATGTCTTTACTGTTACAAGGGGCTGATGCATTGTCCCAGGATGTCAGAATGGTTATAGACAGATCCATTGTTCCTTGGGAAAGTCACTGCAAATGTCCAATTCGTTAATCCTTAAGAAGGAAAGTACATATGGAAATAAGTATTCGTTTACACCTCTTTCGCTGTTTTTAAGTGTTATGAGAAGACATAGCTTTATGAAATAAAACCTGACATACTGATTAAAGACAATACTATATGGATTAAAAGGAAAGCAGTCTAAAATACATCTTTATTTCATTGACACTTGTGTTTGTGAGGAAAATACGGAAATTAGTAAAAACTGCAGAGTTGAATTTAATTAAACAAAACCCCTTCATCCATCCTCTGCCCTGCCCATCCTCTTCACAGCAGTCACAAATGGTACTTGTGCCACTCACTTGGCTGTTTGTACAGTCATAAACTCTTTTTTTCTCTCATGCTGGTTGCCAAGCAACTATTTTTGTATTTCATGCCTTGCACTGCAGGCATTAATTTCTGTCATGTTCTTTTGTTTATTATATACTAAAGAAACATTTCTAGAGGAAAATGAAGATACTAGTTGTAAGGGGGAAAAAAAAATTGTTTGGGAACAATCCAGGAGAAAGATCTCATACAGTCATTTCAGAGAGAACTCGAAAGCTATACTCCAGCATGTGCAAAATCAAATGGGAACTTACCAAGCATCAATCTTTATGGAATATATCAAATATCCAAAAGTTAAGTGAAGGGAGAACTGGCATTTGACTAGGGTTAGGGACATGCTTCCCCTAGTCCTTTCTTCCTTTCTATTCTCTGTGTTTTAGATGTTTTGTACTGGTACATAGCTACAGAGATCTTCATACTCTCCAGTATAGGTATGCCCTCATTGCCCCTAAAACTGACATGTATATTTCCCAACTTCAGTTTAAATAGAAAGAATTCTTTCAAGCAGATCAGTAATTAAGAAAATTGATTCTTTTCATAGTCACAGTTTAACCTGGATGTTTTTTCTTTCTGGCACTGAATTGGTTTCCTCCTCTGTAGAAGAAGGAAAAGAATATGACAAAATAGAAAGATTATTTCTTTGTTGAAGCTGTTATTTATTATTACTACTTTTTTCAATCTAGTTATTATAGTAGCTATGGTCAATTTGATTGATGATGAAATCCCCAAATCATTTGGGTGTTTTTGCAACTGTGTTTTTGCAAGGCAAACTGGATCAGCTGTAGTTAGCCGGAATTATTAATATATAAATTATATTCAGCAACTGATTTAATCCTTTGTGCACAAGCAAGGTGACTAGTGAATATACTTGCTGAGCTGTTCTCTTGTCTTTGCAAATTGTAGTAAGAATGACTGGTAAATTGAGAAACGCATATAGGTAGAGGTTGCACTTGACAATTGTGAAATTATTTTTAACATAGTCTAGTGGGTTGGGAAGTAAAACATCAATAAAAATGCTTACATCTTTTCATTTTCAAAGACCTTTATGACAATACATTTATCCTCACAATGCCACTGGGGAAAGTAGACAAGTATTAGCATTTCTGCTTTACAAAGAAACTGAAATCATGTTTGCTTGATACAACAGAACTGCTAAATGTCAAAGGCAGGATTACTAACTTAGTCCTCTGAGCTTAGCTTTCATGGGGATAATCTTTACTGGTGAAATAGTAAGCTTTATTTTTGTTGCTGCACAGTAGTGTACTACAGCTGAGAAAAAGTAACTTCTAAGGTAATTATTTTTTCTGATTCTTAGTGTTTGCAGCTAACCTTAGCATTTTAAGGGGTGACTTCTTTAGCCATGGCTGCTATTTATCTAATCTAAAGTAGTTCCCAGTGTTAAAATCTAATACTAAGACTATTTTGTTTCGATAATTAAGTTCAATTTACATTGATAAGATAACATAGAGCAAATAGTCTAGTGATTCTGCCTGAAGAATATATTTCTGTATCTCTTTATATGAGAAGCACCTTTACTGGTAATGTACTAGTTGAAAATAAAGGAGTAATTAATGTAAAAAAAGAGATTTAAGTATAGAAACAGCTTCCAGTGGTGAATGTGGCAGAATTAACCCAAACACTGTACCTGTTTACTGTACTTGAATTTCTGCTCCTTGTCACCTAATGGAAGGTTGCCCTCTAGCAAGTAGCTATCTGGGAACATGAAAGAGCAGGGAGGCTCTGGAGGTGCTCTGCCAGCCCTCCTTCTCAGCTGCCTGAACCTCCTTCCAGAGGTGGCAGTGGGGAACTGAACTGTGTGTTACCAACAAATGGTATAACATCATACTGTCCTTCCATAGCTTTTCTTTCTTTTTTTTTATCTTTTAAAGTACAGAAGCCAGAAAACTGATTGAGCATGGAAGGATCTGTGCACACAGTGAAGTGTGCTAGCGGTCTGTGTGTAGGAAAAAACTTAAGCCCAAGCAAAGTGCTTAAACATCTGAATGGAATATAATGTATATATATATATGTATATGTTTAATTTTCCATTCCATGTTGATATGTGAGCTGCATTTTTCTGAAATAGATATTATAAATAAAACTGCTGGAGCAAGATTCCTATGAACAGCACTCAGATGACCAATATGATCTAGTGAATGCCATTTTATTAAACAAAGTGTTAATCTCATATAGAGACTCTTAGTACAGTTACACAAACTTGGCAATTGTTAATTGGGGACCTTAAACCTAAACAATGCTATGATTGGATAACACTGTCCTGGGAACTTGCTTCTCAGCTCTTTCTCTAGCTGATTTCGGTGTCCTTGCAGGTGATGTTTTTCTGTTTCACACCCCCCCCACCCCCGTCAGTTTATCTCTAATGTGTGACCGTTCTCATGCAGGCTGCCCAGCACCAAGGTCTCTGGATTGCTCACAAAATGTCCCCTGTCACACAGCCAGTCCACACAAAACTGCATAAATCTATAGTATGAAAGATATGCTTCGCTGCTGTCATTAAAAGATTTCTTAAAAAAAAAAGATTAAATATTCAAGCTGCAACAAAGAGGAAAATTTGTGCAGTAGATACCAGAAAGCATGTAACTTCAAAAAGAAATAGTGTTGTTTAAAAAAATATTGTCTTGGAAGTCTGCAAGAAAATGCATTTTTAGTAAGCACCTACCAGGATCTGTCCTTCTGCTGCATTTGTGCATAAATCAATGCATGATAAAGATGTAACTGCCAAGGTAGATGATCGAATACTGTGCCTCCTTTGGGGTTGTATTCAAGCAGCTTTTGCTCCTCTGCCTTGAGGTAACACAAAATACATAAGTACAATCTATCTGAAAGAGAGCCTCAGATTCTGTTTCACCTCCATTTAGGTATATAATACAAGGGTTTCATCTTTTGGGTGCTGTTGCTTTGATTTCTGCAGGATTTCTGCAAGAGACTGTGCTAACAAATACCAGTTAGCTAACAGCTTGCTGCGAAGAAATTCTTGCTTTTTGTTTTCTTTGAGAAAAGAACCAGCAACATTCAAAAGGAAAACTGGGGGTTTCCTTACACTGTTTTGGGCTTGGTGCTTCTGTTTGACCTGCCTTCCACTTGCTTTCTCAGGATCTGCTGTTTTCTGAAGCTCACTAATAGCATTCAGAGAGGACTGTGGATGCAGTCAAAGCAAGTTTGGAGTGACTATTGCAATGTGGCTAGTGCTGTGTTGTTTGGCTGACATCCTGTTGTATAATAAGGATGTTCCACTTTTAATTCTGCAAGATACTGACAAAACAAAAAAACAACTCTGCTAAAAGTAAAATAACTTCTTAAATAACTAGTTTGAAAGTAAACACTTTGCTCGAGATTGTGATGTTCTAACGGATTTTCTCTCACATCCAGTAATCACTTGGAAAATAGTTTGATTTAGGAATCATTACAAGCTGAAAACTGCTGGTCTACCAATTTACCTGGAATAAATATTGCAGAAAGTAAGATCCTGATAAAAATAGCTAATTGAAAAAGGTGTAGCACATAATTTGTTTACAGTATTGTAGACAACATTTGAATAGAAGCACAAAAGACACTAAGGAAATTAGCCCTATTCTCTCAAATTAGGTGTGTTCAGACATTAACGTATCCTTGATTTAATGAAGAAAACTAAGGTCTTAAAAATGACCTACAAATGACTTATTCCACTATTATAACTGTTCTAGTTACTAGAAAATTATCATGCTCTTTCTAACAAATGTCACTTATTTGGTGACTGCAATTTCAATTTTGCCTGCAAATATATTAATAGTCTCGCCCTGGTTGTAATCTTACTTTCCTGGTGCCTACTGTGCCTAGAAGAAGCTCTGCTAAGATTTCTTCTTCCCATCCAATCCCAACCCTGTTGACAGTTGCCACCTCTCCTGGGTTCAGCAGTAGCAGTCATTTTTCTCCCTCTTAGTAGCTGGTGCAATGCTGTGGTTTTGACTTTCAGCCTGGGAACAGTGCTGATAACACCAATGTTTTTAGTTGCTGCTCAGTAATGTTTACTCTGACCAAGTACTTTGTGGGTCTCATGCTCTGTCAGGGAGGAGGGGAAGCTAGGAGGAAGCAGAGACAGAACACCTGGCCCAAACTAGCCAAAGGGTTATTCCATACCACAGCACGTCATTACTAGTATATAAACTGTGGGGAGTTACCCAGAAGAGCTAGATTACTGCTTGGATTGGGCTGGGTATCGGCCGGCGGGTGGTGAGCAGTTGTATTATCTTCCCTTGCTATTTCCCTTATCATTATTATTATTGTTGGTAGCAGTAATGGTTTTATGTTATACCTTAGTTACTGAACTGTTCTTAACCTGTGGGAGTGACATTCTTTTGATTCTCCTCCCCATCCCTCTGGGCCTTGGAGGGGAGCAGGAAGGAAGGGGGGAAGGGGGGAGTGAGAGAGCAGCTGCATTGTTCTGAGTTACCGGCTGGACTTAAATGACAACATAAATTTAAGTCAAATAATAAAATAATATAAAGTAATGTAAAAACAGTGAAGTAGACGTGCTGTATCAAACCTGCTTTTATCTCACTTGTTTGTTTATGTATGTATGTATGTATGTGTGTCTCTATCTATCTGTCTATCTATCTCTCTGCCTATCTACCTATTTGTCTATCTATTTAGAATTTTTCTAGGTATGATTTTTTTCTAGACTTACTCTCCAATATCCAATCTGAAAATCTTGTAGCAGTTTTGATATGTCTATCTGGTGTCCTACCCTGCTGGGATATTTTGGGACACAAACCCTAGTGGCTTGGTGTATTTGTCTGTGATCTGTTTGACCAAAGTATACATCTCATTCAGTACCATTTGTTTTCTGTGACAGGAAGAGAGAGAGGACTGTGTAGGCACATTGCATTCCAATTACAGGAAAAATGTGAATGAAGAGAAATAAATGAGAATAATGATGTAGATAGAGCTGTAGAATTTAGGTAGATTGCAAAAGTCTTAGAACAACGTCACTGGTGCATTTCATAAATAGGCTTTTTTGTCATTTCTACCGACTGTCAATTTCCTTTTTATGTTTGTTGTTCATTAGCACTTCACACAGCACTAGTCATCTTCCTGTCCAGCTATTCCTTAAGATACATATTCTCAGTCTGTTGAAAACCTATAGAAAAGATATGGCTCTTATGAAGCAGAATTTCACTTCTCTTTAAAATGCGTAATATGAATAAAAGGTGTTGATGTTTAGAATTGTGAATTACTGGGGGTTTAATTAAAACAAACAAAAAAGAAACAGGAAATTCAGTCAAGCCATCAACAGAGAGTTAAGGTAATTTCTACCAATTTAAATTATTTCCATCCTTGGGTTCTTGTTTTAATAAAATATAAAATGGAAAAGCAAATTAAGGGTACTAGCGTTAATTCTCATGCAGCCTGTGACAGTGATGTATGTCAGAAGTACTCCCAGATGGAAAGACATAGGAAAAAGAAAAAAAAAAAAGAAAATAGGAATGCAGATAAAAGTGACAAAACACAAGCTGCAAAGCATCATAAATTAACCTTGTGTGTGTTAAAAGCAGAAGAAATGAAATATCTTTTCCAGCTTCTATCAGAATGCTAGCAAGATGGAGCACAACTTCTGGACACTCATTTGAGACTACTAAAATATTTTCACTTTTACTAGCCATGTATTGTCTCTGCTTACTGGTGTGTGGACAGGTACTTACTAGAATATAATTTCTTTCACTCCCCCAAATCCATCCTAAATAATGATATATTTGTCTTGCACACATCTTTGTTGTGACACCCAGAAAGCAAAAAACAGAAACAGAATGCAGTCTTCTCCATTGTGTTCCTGTGTCATGGCATAGATGTGTTTACTCAGAGAAGGAAGCATTTCATAATGTATTTTGGATGTCCAGTGCCAACCACAACAGTGGTTATAGAGAAGCAGAAATTAAAAATAAGAGGCTAAACTGGGGGATCTGGAACTGGTTTTCACCTGTTGAGGCTAGAGGCATCCTGATCTCCTTTTAATGTGAGACTGCAGTGTGCACCATCTCACACTTTCCTTAGGTTCAGCTAGAAGGGAAGTCAAAAGTACAATCTGGTGGAGATTGTGGTTGGTACTAACAGGTCTCCCCATCCAGAGAACCAGAGACCATTACTGCAGTAGAGTATGCATGATCCATAGTTAAGATGCAACCAAAGAGTTTAAAAAGCTGAGATCTCTGAGAACGAATAAAGTTCATGAAATTCTCCACCATATGAATGATGCTGCTAAGGAATCTTGCACCAGAAGAAATAATATATTCCATCAAGCAAATACTCCTATGAGAAAGAAAAAGCTATATTTATGTTATTGTATTTGACTTCTACAAGTTTCTATATATGTGAAAGATAATAATTTCCTATTGCTCGATAATCATCCTAATTAAAGTGTGTAGAAATGCAAATGGGCGAAAATGCACCATAGTATCTTTTTAAGAATACAGACATGAAAAACATCAACTTGTTCTTAATGTGAACTATCTAGTGTTATGACTCACTTTATGATTCATGCAGAGCTTCTCATGTAAGGCTGTTTATATTCTGTTCCAAACCCTTGTTACTTTTTCATGGTCTTTTATTTGGCCTCCACCCTTAAAAAAGTTTCCTATATTCTATTTTGTAAAGCATTCTATTTGGGTGGACCAGTTAAGGGTAACACACGAAATCTTCCTTTCTCTGTTTTTTTTTAATGTAGTGATTGACTGATTCAAAACATACCAGAGATGTTGTATTGACCCTACTGCTCTCTGCTCCCAAGCAAATCACCTGATCATCTGTCAGTGATGCAATCCATTCATTCTGTATGACCCCTACATTCCTGACTGTATGGTGACCCAGTTTCAAATGGAAGAAATGGTAGCACCTTTTCCCAGAATGCCGTATAGTCTCATGCTTAAGACATTTCCCAGAGTTAAAGGAAGTTGAATTTTCCTCAGGTTTTGGAGAAAAACAGATCCCAGGTTTCACATTTCTGAGCACAGGACCTTAGTAGCTTTCTGTTATGTAACTGATGGATACCAGCACTGGCTACCTTTGATAAATACACATATTCAGTTCAATGCCTACTGAAGGACACTCATCAGTATCAAACTTTTTTTTTTTTTTGCTAGCTCTGGGCAGCGCTTTATTGAGCACACAGTCTCTTTGGCTTATGCTTTGGATTAGTCTAACTCAATGCACTATCAAGGGAACCAGGTGCATGAAACTTAACAGGCCACCTCATGTGCTCAGATGCTAAGTCTAGCTACCCCTGTAACCAAAACGTAAAATCAGCATTTCCAAAGAAAAATAATTCCATTCTAAAATCAGCATCCAAAGTAATTCTGAGAAATCAGTCTTTGTAAAATCTCTTTCCCTTTTAGCTATCTATACTTAACTGAAACTAATTGTTTAATTTTTATTTTTTGTTAGGAATTACAGTGTCTAACTTATATGATGGAAATCTTGAGTCAAAGTATAAAAACTATAATCAATCTCAAATGTTAAACCAAAAATAATAAGGTAATAATGAAGGTAATAATGATCAGCAATATCCAGTATCATTTTAGTTATATGAGCTATGCTGATTTATTTCCAGATTAAGTGAAACAGAGTAACAATCTAACATGAAAGAGATAGGATTTAAGTAGTTGCATGTTCATGATCTCAGGCCTGTCTGGTGAGAATTTTAAGACACAAACTTCCAGTCTTTAAAATTCTTGCAGTTTGCAGAGTGTTCAGTGCCCATTTTTTCTTGTTCTTAGTTTTGGCTTATAAATTGCAATATTATCAGTGTCCTACTGATGATATTTAAATACCTTTCTTATGGATGAATTCAGGTAAAAATGGATTTATGTTTACTTAGTTGCTACTTTACCAGCTGACTTCTCAGTCTATGGTGTCTTGCTTGTTTTATTTGCCATATCAGTCATGTCTTTATTTTGCATTGTCTCAAAACTATTTACAGTACTCATCAACAGTAATCAAGGACCTGATCAAATCTGCATGTCTTTGTTCCAAAATTAGTGTGATTGTTCTTTAAAAGAGAGGGATAAGGAAGAGAAAGAATCCAGTACGTGATTTTCTTATTTAAGCAAAATGGAGTCTCGATAAATAAAATGATTTTCTTGCAAACAAAAAGCACAGGGGTTTTATGCATTAAATATATATTTTATTTAGACTGATAAGTCTAAAGAATTTTTTCATTGCAGATTTATAAACATGAAATAGTAGGCAGCTTTCATTTCAGCTATTAACATTATTTGTTATTACCTTACACCAAAAAAGAAAATACCTCTTTTCTTACAGTCTTGACTCTATTTTAAACTAATATATTTGTCACTACTCACTGACAAATAAAGCACACAGGTACAGAAAATGAAAGACTGATTGGTGTTGTATTGCATGACTTTTACCTTTAGGCTGCTTACATTAGATTGCACAACACAGGTTAATTTATTTCTTTGTTGTTGTTGTTGTGTAAAAAAATTGCCAAATTTTTCATGCAGATAAACTTGGGAACAGGAAAAAAAAGAGTCGGTTTGGGGTTTATCCTTATAGTTTAAAGAGGTTATATTATAAATGTGAGTGTATTTTTATGCACTCAAAGTATATTTTGATTTAGACTTTTGATTTTTTTATTCTTTTTCTTTTCAAAACAATGCACTTGTTACAGATATTCTTGCAATCTTTTTATTAATAAGTCATTATAATACCTTCAAGCACACAGAATAGTAGTTTCCCCACAACAAATGTCCTACAGTTTTCATTTTCTTACCATTACTAGTTGAAAGGTGTGTGATATGTTGTGCTATGATGTTGGAGCCATCTTTGGTACAAGGAATAAAAGATTGCAGCCTTTTAGGTATTCCATTTAACACAGAGAATTTTTGTCTTGTAGTTTGATGGTGCTGTTCATTCTTTCATTTGTTCTGAAGAATGACATTTTTTGTTTTATTTCTAATGATGACAACTTTTTCATTAAAGAAAAAAATAATCCTATAAAGCAGATATCTGAGCCAATTACAGTTTTGCAACCAAATCTCAAAGGGAAAACACCTGTTTTACCATTATGTATGCTGTTGCTATTGCTCATATTCAACAAGCTTTTGTCTATTGCGGGGCTGGGGGAAAAAGGTAAATTTAGAAAACTACTATATACTTATTTGATTTTCTGCTTATGATAAGGCAGAGTCCAGGAAAATGCATTTGTAACAAGGAATTTAGGCAATTTTTCATCAGGTTCTGAAGTAATCATTCTTTTTGCTCTTCATGTTTCATTCTTCCTGTTTCATGGCTGATCTGTGTATGGAGTAAGGTAAACTCAGAACTATCTCATATGATTCTTCTTGTGTCCATCACTGTCCTCTCTCCAGTCTTTTTGTGGACTTTTTATTCCCTCATGACCTACTGAAAGTGCTTCATTTGCATAAATTATTCTAAGTTTGCTGCAACATTAACTAATTTTATTTGAACATGAGCAAGCACTGTCTTTTGATTAAGTTAATTTTGGTTCATAGGATTTTGAACAAAACCTCTGTGGCATTAGTTTACTTCTTCCTGCAGCAGAAGAGTTTATCTCTTTTTACCATAACTGCAACAATATATCTGATGCATCAGACAAGTAGAAGAGATAAAGATGCATCAGACAAGTAGAAGAGATAAACAGATTACCACTGTAGTTATTCATGAAGAAAAAGAATTCATTAATTGAAAACCAATGTAAATTATAATAGGATTTTTTACATTAATTTTATAGTTTTACTAATTTCTGCATAAAAGACGTATGTACTATACATTTTATTAAAATAGAGTAGGACTGAATATAAAATAAGCAAAAGGAGAATTCTGTAGTGTTGATTCAGAAGCAAGCCTGATATTTCATTATTATGGAGATTTAAGAAGCAATTGAGAGCTACTCTGATCTTGGTTTATTTATTAAAATCACAACTTTTTTTTTTTTTTCACTGCAGAGGCAATATAAGAAAAAAAAAGCCTTGCAAGTTCTGGGTAATCTTAACCATACCTCAGTATCTTTTACTCCTTTGGAGTCGACAGCTCCTCTTGAGCAGTGAAGAGAGCTTCGGTAACGTTAATAGTTCTGCATCCATACGATGGAAACTTTTCTTTGGGAAAAGAAGAAAGCAAGAAAGAAAAAATATAATCTGTAATAAATGTAGAAGTATAAAATTATCTGTTTAAGCCTGAGCTAGTTATCTTAAGCTGTCTGTGTAATCAATAGAAATATGCACCTTCAGAACACAGCTCATCTTTCTCTACTTATGTTAGATTAAAAGAGTCACTTCCAAGAGATGTCTGATTTCTTTGCTACCTGTAAGGAGTCATGAAGTGCCTACCGATGATTCAGACATATAATTTCTAGGTGCGTAAATTGTTAAAAGGAAATACAGAATAGGATTTTTTTTTAAAATGTAATGTAATGACATCTGTTCTGCTGCCTGAAGAAACAAGCAAACTTTAGAGAAAGTATAGATACCTG
>JBCJKH010053761.1:0-21803 GCA_039877255.1 Loriculus beryllinus
CCCCCCCCCCCCCCCCCCCCCCCCCCCCCCCCCCCCCCCCCCACCTTTCCAGTTAAAAGCGAAAAACCTACATTTCCACACTCAGGATATAACAAAGGCCCCTGAAACTAAAACAAAGGGACAAAAGTTACTTTCTTTTTAAGCATCTGGTACTTGACAGGGAACTACTATAGGAAACAGATGAGAAACACAGGCTTCAACTGAGCTGCGTGAAACAGCCAAGTCCCTGTTTGTTACCAGACAAAATGATGGGCACAGAGAGCTCCTCTTTAGTTTTGCTGCTTGTCCTGCTAGGCTCTAGTTTATGTTTCTGTCCTGAACTGCAAGGAATTCCTTTGTCTGGGAGGGCCATGCTGCCCATACCTACGCAAGGTGCACACACCCCTAGGAGCAGCACTGGCAGTTAAGGGGCGCTCAGCTCTGCACCCAGCCCAAGCACATGGGAGGGATGAAGCATGCAGCTTGGCTACAACCTGCATGCGAGACAGCACAAGCACACAAGGGAGGACAGTTGCAGTGATATGAAAAATAGGTTGGCCCATGGAGAACCCGGAGTCACTGACAACCAGCTGGTCACCACAAGCTGGCTGGGACCAGTTCCCACAGAGTTCCTGAACATGTTTTTTAACAGGAAAGCAAAGTTAATGCCTATTTTTGCCAAACAGTTTAATTGAAAAAGGAAGAAACGTCAGTTTTACAGATTGTTCATCCAAATCTGTTTTTCCCTGAAGAGCACGTATTATCTGCATGCTTTAGGATGAGTCACAGTGTCCTGCTATGTCTGGAGAGCGAGCAAACTGAAGAGCCAAACCTGTTTCAGAGCAGTGGGGAGCAGGCAGCTGCTAAAGAGATAGCTTAGTACTGGCACAGGTTAGCAGAGGAGCCTGCGCAATTCCCAGCCTTGTAGACTTTTAGGACCAAATTAGACAAACAGCTGCCAGAAGTGATGGGCGGGTGTAAATCAGGAGGAGGGAAGGACCATATCTCACAATCTCTTGTGGTTCCACATAGCTATGCAGAGACCCTTCAGGAAGACACTTTGCATTTCATTATCAGTCACAAGGAAGAAAAAAACCCAAGCTCAACAACATTTTCTATTCATTTACTATCAGTCAGAGCACACAGCAATAACTCTGACTATGAGCAATTATTTCTGCCGCTACCCAGAAATCACGTTCATGGGACAAGTTTACATCCAGGATTTGGTTACATGAAAGTATGCTGCTACCTACCTGTGTAGTAGCTCACTTTGAGGAAGGAACATAACCTGTGTTAGCAGACCTGGCCTCCATCTAGCCTAGAGTTGAGCATTTGCAGGCTCTATGCAATTACAGCAAATCAAACAGGGAAAAAACATTAAAACTAGAATCCTTGAAAGCCTAATTGATAAGAGAGCCTTATCAGCTGGTATGAATAGCTACGAAGGTTTGCCTTCAGTACAGAAAAAGCTCCTTGGTTTTATTAATTGGGTAATGATGCAGCAAGACTTTGGACTTCGGCTTCATAGAGTAGCTGGATAGTTAGAATGTGAAGGCCTCTGATGAAATATTTGCAGCATCCTACAGATGTTCTTAATATTCAAGTGCTGTAATTAGAAACTAATTGATGTTTAAGCAATGGAATTAATTTTCCCTAGTGCACACGGGATGTATGGCCATGTATGATTTACAGTAACTACAAAGTAGCTTGAGTTCTAAACAGCTTGTTTAAGGACCTGTTCTCTGCAACTTAACCCCAAATTGTCTTTGAATTTCTTGCTCACCTGTTTTTGCAGGATAAGGAAACTATGCAAAAAGAAGTGATGTGCTGCCAGAAAGGTGGTGCTTCGCATAAAGATTTTAGCAATAAAAGATTGTTGATGTTGCACCCTGGATCCTGCAGAAATAAACCAGTGGGGCTTTCATCATAACTTCTGTAGTAACTTCAATACGAGTAGCAAGAGTTGAAACTAGCAAAAAGTCACAAATGCTATCTGGGGTTTTTCTAGTCTCAGTCTAACTTTGAGAGTACATGTGCTGGGGTCAATGGCTTCTCACAGAGACCAGGTTTTCCATGAAAGAGTTGCCAAAACAAGTGATACTCTGTTGTAGGTCGGAACCGGGTGACATATGCCTGGAAAGCACAGTTGAAGAAGCCTTCATATGGACTTGTCTTGCTCTATTGACTACTCATCAGCTTACTGTGGACATACTATAACCTGCTTTGGGATTTGCACCATACTTACTTAATACATTCACACCTTGCAATACAGGAAAAGCCCACACAGCGTGATACAGTGTATAATAGGTAACTGATGAAATTTAACAGGAAGTCTACAGGAAGAGCTGCAAGCCAGATGGGAAGGAACAGAGACATACAAGAACACAGCCAGATTGCCGAGATAGCTTAGCAGCTCAAAAGAGTAACCTCAATTCATTTCCATCCTCATATCCATGTGTCTTCACATCTGCTAGGCTTTCAGAAATCCTCATTCCCAGCCTTCGAACCTGTTCACAATACGTGGCATACGGGTTTTATGCAGAGGTATATGAACTCTGTTATTAAATGCCCTCAGTTCCTTGTCACAGGAGGAGTGGCACGGTGGAGGTTCAGGGGACCACACTCCCCCCAGGATAAAGAAGAAAGCCAAACAATCTCATCCATCCTACAGCTCCTGCCCTGGAAAATACCCTCTCAAGGGGGAAGCAAGGAGGCTGAAGAGGTCTGACTAAACAAAGAATTGTATCGTGAGTAAAAGCTAAAAGAGTGGGTGGGTGCTTGCCAGCCGTTGCTGAGCTAAAGATAGAAGGCTTTGCTTATGCATTGACCCAGAAGATCTGAATACATGAAAAGAAGGCATTTTCCACTGTCTACAAATGGAGAAATTCTGGAAGGAGGGCTTGACGCCAAATATTTTTCTAAGCTTGGTGTGTCAGAAGGGCTCTGGCAAGTGCCTTTAGAAAAACAGCTCATGTTTGCACATATTCACCAACCTTTCAGGGAGACAGTTTCTTCAGGCTGCCAGTTGGGTTGTGCTTGGCACCTGAGACGTTTTACTGGAAAATACAACATGTTTTTGTTGCTGTAGAAGGTAGTAAAGTTTACAAAGCTTATGTTTTGGTCTGAGGAAAAACAGTAGAAGTGCAGGACTGGGGACTTCAAATAGAAAGAGCTGGCATTTCTAGCTAAGGCTAAACAAGCAAGACTATCAATATCAACTCTCTCTAATGAAAACAACATACTTGGGAGAAAAAGTAACACAGAGAGGAATACAAGCAGAATACAGTACAGTTTGAGGGCACCACAAGTTTGCCTGGTCCAACTAACAAGGAAACGGAATAAAGATTTAATGGAATCTTTTTTTCATGAATTACATGAAGATATTTGTGTAGAACTTAGCTAAAAAGGCAATCTTTCTGATTCTCTCAAAAGTACCTCTTTTGCAGCTTTGGTACCAGGATGTCAGGCAGTTATACAAGACTCATTCACAGCCCATGTTTGAAAAGGGAGGGATGCTTGCCTGGGACTAACTAAGGATTTCTCTACCAGGCTGCAACTTTGCACTAGGAAAGGTGGGGTTTTTTTTAGAACTTAGATGCTGCAAAGCAGTACAAATGGCTTTGGCTGTAAGCAACGACCTCAAGTATGCCCTTCAGCAGCATAATAGCCCTAAGACCATCACACAAGGTCCTTGTTAGTCCTTGCAGTATGCCTAATTACCTCACTTATCTCCAGAGTGGATCATGCCCTTGAGCTGTGACTCTGTGTTGGCTGTGCTTATACGCAAGTTTCAGGGGTTTACCTGTTGCTGTCATTTTTGTGGTGGGCCACTTAGCTTTAAGGATTACACTAGCTGATGAAGCCTTGTTATGAGACCTGCTTGGATTTGGACAGGAAGAAGGCGCAGGGCTAATTGAAGTACAAAGAACAGGAGAAGTAGGAAGAGTCAAGAGAAGGGTAAGTTCTCCTTGACAACAAGGACCTACTGTCATGTGAAACTCCGCCTCACCAAGTTGCAGATCTTTATACATAATGTGGCATCTGTCTTCACTGATCTCTTAGTTTCCAATTTCACTTAAAAACACATGTCTAATCAGTTTGAGCTCTCAGTTGCACAATCCCTGTGATCTGTCTGGCAGGCCGCTCTAGAGAAAGCCAAAAGCCCAAGTTTCGCCTGTACGGCGCCTGCCTGTTCCTCACACGGTGCCCAAAGACAGTGCCATGGACAACGCCAAAGCAAATAGCTGCAGAAGGGCTTTGACATTCTTTGTATAGATCAGCAACAGTTCTTTTGGTATAATTTGCTGTGGTCACAATTGCAACATTCCATTTTTATGCAACCGTAACAGAACTGAGCTTTTGAATCTTCAGGAGGAGAGTTCCCCTTACAAGCAATGGGGACAACAACTGTGCAAACACTGAACTGCAAAAGAAAGAGTCAGTCATGGTTCTTCATATAGTGCTGAAAACTTGACTTGGATGTCTGATACCTATACTTTCTACAATGGGTTCCTTTCTCTCAGGGAGGAAAAACCCTAAGTGGGTGGACCAAATCTGTCACAGTTGCATGTTCAGCAGCAGGAACCTAATTTACATACATGAGTATATGCAGTGGGCATCAGAGAGGCTTACTGCTGAGCACACAAAGCTACACTCGGTCACCAGGTATGTCGAGGTGTGGGCTCAATCGCCAAGATTAGATTAGAAATGTGCACTGTTAAATAAAAGATGTTTACAAGTCCCATAGTAAAAAGTGTTTACCCCTAAAAGAGACCATATATAGGAACAGAAAGGGATGGAAATGGGCATAGACAGGAGATCAAGGTCCAGCAGAAGGCTGCAGCTGTCTGCTGTAAGAGTCTCCAGCAGTACCAACCCATCTGTAATGACTGGGAAGCTCTGGAGCTTTTCTGAGTTGCTCTACTATGTGATTGTCCTCCATCACTATCATAAGCCAATCATCATTATCAACATCAAGTTATTAATGAGGGAATCAGATGGGTTAAACCAATCAAGCTCTAGTGACTTTGCCCATGCCACAACCCTCCACTTTGGCTGTGACAGGTTTGCTTTGGCTTCCCAGGCTGCCTGACCACTGCCATCCCAAGTACACATCAGCAATTTGTATACAAGATACACAAACAGGTCCTCACCATACAACACCCTGTCCCAGTATCGGCCTGAGATTAAACCTCACCACCAAAGGTAGGATTTCTGAGCACCAGCTCACAGCTGAGAATAAGACCATACTAACAGGCTTCTCCTCAAGTTTTCCTTGCCAAAGCTGAGGTCAGACCTGCCTTGACACCTGCTCCAACAAGTGCACCCAGGAGACTAACCAGCATCACTGAAACAGGCTCAGCAGAGGGAGGCACGCTTGTTTCCCTGACACACAAGCGAAGACTCACAGAGCATTCCTCCCAGCCTTCAAAACGTACCAGGCACCACTCAGACTCAAGTGCCACACTTGCTATTTCTTCGTGTTTGGAGAAGCTCCTGTGGTTTTTTTCATACGTGGCTTTTGCTTGTTTTACCTCAATATTAAATATTTGGGAAGCGTTGCTACAACACAACAATATCCCCCAGATTAATACTTGTCCTCTTGGTCTCAGATTCATCCCATGCCCTGTCATGATACTCTTAAATCACAGTTTTTCTCTCCCCTTTCCCCCCCTCCTCTTGCCCCCATATAAGGATCTTTAGACATTAATAGATACCTCATGCTTTGTCCGTGACTAATTTCATAAGGCGGTTTGAGAATCTTTGGGCAAACTATTCTCCATTAGTAGATGTTCCTGTGACACATTCTGTATGACAGGGACATTTCCAGTACCATGTCTTCCACCTTAGCAGGTTATCAGATTCTGTGTAAGGAGTTACTCGGAAAATAATGGCGCACAGAGTTCAACCCTGCAGCTTGCTGCTCCAAGCTGTAGGCAAAATGGATCAATGGACAGCAAATGTTCACTTTTCCATCATGTTTTCCCTTCCAAAATAAGAGCAACAGAGCTTTTGGTCAGCATTTCCTATAGGACCAAAGCACAATCCTGAAAACTGTGTGACTTGCTGAGGATATTAAACACTGCAGATAAGATTACAGAGAAACAATGCAGCCATTTTAAACTGAGCTTTCCCACAGCGAAAGGTTCAGTGAGGCCCAGCTGGTTATTTTGACTTCAGACACTGACTCAGGGATTGGAAAGTTGGACACCAAGGGTGGAGCAGACAAATGATTTGGCAGGCAAAAGGAAAATGTAACCTTTTTCAGCCCACATGCTGTGTACTGCACCTAGCAGCCATTGCAGGGGCTAAAACCAGATTAGCCCCTGTATGTATCTGGGTTTAACAGCATGCAAATGATTGTAACTATTCAGTTTTCTCCTCCTTCGTGTTCTGTCTTTAACTGGGGGTCTGCAAGCAGCTTATGTACACTGTATGTCTTAGAGGGGCCCAATCCTGTCTAAATATCTCAGTACTGCCGTGACACAAAAAACTGCAAGCTACAGCTACAGAATAAAAGGGCAGAGCCCCATGTGAGGTTCTAAAAACTGAGCTTCAGTTTTTAGAAGCCTTTATTTCCTTGCATTTCAAGTTTATCTGAATGCTTTTGGGGGGAGGGCTGTGTTCTTGGAAGAAAAGTGAACATGCTTTCCTGCTGGTACCTTAACAGAAGAACAGCTATATTAATTGTTTTCTTCCTTACATGGTGTAACATTTGCTCACTTGTGCTGCTTTCCCGAACAAAGCCCACTTGATAACATACACAGAGATGCACTCAGAAACGCAGGCACGCTCCTTGCAGATCATTTGTATGCTGCTTTGCCTTGCTCTGGAGTGAGAGCTGGGGCACAAGAGGAAGTGCCCCCGCCAGGGAGGGCTGGATGCAGGGCTGGCGTGCAGCGGGGAGCCCTGGCAGCCCTCAGGCTCCTTCATGCCCTCGCACTGCCTAGAGAGCGGCTGGGTTTTACAGCTGCGTGCAGGGCTGCTGCTGTATCTGCAGCACAAACCAGCGAGCAGGAGGCGAGCAGACACCTTGTCGCTGATTTACAAGCATTGCTTTGGTGCGCACTCCTGGTGCCTGCAGGATTCTGCTGACTTTACGCTTGCTTAACTCCCAGTAAGATCAGTGGCAACTTTGCCTTCACTGAGATCATAATCCTAGAGCCTCCAAGAGGGAATATCGACAGACGGTGCCAAACCACTCGGTATGCTGTGTTTCGAAGGCTCTGCAGACTGGTGGATAGAGCAGAGAGGAGAGTCATTCAGGGTGTATTTATTGCTGTAGCGTGATTCTGACAGGACCATCTAACCTCCCAGCGCGTCGGCTTGCCCAGCTGGGGAGCACAGGCTCTGGTGGGTGTGAATTCCCATTTGAAAAGCACGTTGAGATGTTGCAGAGAGGAAAACAACTGTTTCCACAGTTACTGTTCTCTGAATTCTTACTTTTACAACTGAGAACTACCAGCTTTAAGCAGAGATTTCTGTCTTAGCCTCTCTCTTCTTGAAAGCAAAGTACTTTTTTATGCTGAGGAAGCCTCAAAGGCATTATTAGTAACATGGTTTTTTTCCCTCCTTCTAAAATCCCACTTTTCAGTTTTCTTTCACTACGCAGTCTCAGGTTAGCGAGTACTGACAAATACTATCAACACATCTCGACAAAGCATAAAATTCTGTCTAGAGCCATTTCACTCCTTCAAACATGCTGAACTACGAAAGATAAAGAAGAAGCAGGGGTGGGGGAAGAAGGAGAGCCACGAGAAACCTTTCCAAGCATAACATAAAAGGTCTTGCCTCAAGACCATGGATTTCCTTTTTGGTACTTTCAAAGAATGAGTCTTTAGTTCTCCTTGGCTGTGTGACCAACAGTTGTGGGGTGTGTCTGTGGTTTGCTTCTCTTCACAGTAACTCTATTGTTCAGAAACTGCAGCCAATTTATGGAAAGAGGTGGAATGTTTATGTAACTTACTTTGCTCTCGACAAGAAATAAAACAGAATTAAAGAGAAAAGGCTGGTGGAGGAAGGCCAGTCAAAACAGGAGTTTTCTTCCTTTCTGGACACAGATGTTGGGACAAAAAAAAAAAATAGCCTGTTCTGTCTTCGCGCTAAGCTAAACAGCATTTCCATTTTTAGCCACTTTTTTTTAATGAAGTAGGTCAGGAAAACAAAACCAGCCACTAGATTAGTGCTGTAATTCACTTGTTTCAAAACGTGCCGTGGTTGAGAGCTGCCCTGTTAACATGCTTACAACACCATAAACTGAGAAATAGATCGATTGGGGTCAGATGATACCACTTTTGCCTCGACTGCTGGCCCCCAAACATATAGTTGGCAAGTGCTGCTAGACTGCAGATGGCGAGTGTCTCTTCAGAACTAGACTGGGGTTTCCTGCCATTTCCAAATGAGCTGAGCTACAAACATGATTTGCAAATTGCCAGCCAAAACAAGGTAGCCAAAAGGACAAAGCTTATTGTCCCCACTGTCTGTATTGCAAAAGCAAGCCAGCATCATTGAATTTCAGCCTTAGCTGCCCAGCTCACTAATACCTCGTTTGAACTGTTCTTTAAGTGCAGTATCCATCTAATAACATTAGGTCAAATTCAGCTTTTCTAATTGGACATAACTTTGATTTACTGCAAAGGTTTCGATTAGATAAGAAGGATCTTTAAGCTTTAGAGTATCCTCAGGTGGGTCCTCATGAGCTTGCATTTGTTGGGTTGGACCTGACCCCAACTAGGCAGGTACAACTCACCTGAAACCAGCACATTTGCATTAAATAGACCTCAAAACCAAGTTCTGAATGTAAGAAACAACTTCCAGCTGTCACACACCACCCTCGCCAAACATACCCAACTTGCATCATAGTCCCACCAACATGAAACCAAGCAGGTATGGAGCCAGGCTGCGCAGACACCAGCACCGGCAAGACTGGGTTGCAAAGTCCACATTCAAATGTCAGCCTTTGTTTCAGACATATACACAGAGGGCTTACCAAAAAAAATACAACATGGAAAAATATTATAAATAGAAAACAGAATGGAGTTAGGTGGCTCAAAAGCCAGAGCAAATGCAGTGTTCTCTCAAGACACAAAACATACAGAGCCTGAGAGACACTGAGGAAGCTGTCCCTGCCAAAATATTTCAGCCTTGACAGGGAGAACAGTTTCTGGAAGAAGATTGTTTCTATAATTATCTGGTCCTTTGCCTCACTCAGACCACCCGTTTATTGCACTGGGCCAATAAACCCGAGAAGGGTGCCAGGAATATCCAAGAGTTTCCACCCTAGCCCAGCACTCAGGTGGCAGAGAACTCAACCTATTCCCAAAACCCATAAGTGCTCTGCAAGGCAGGGCTGCACCAGCAGGAGTGAGGGCTGGAAATTTTTCCAGCTATATTATTCAGCTTGAAACCCCTGCTCGAGTGTGCAGAGTTTATTTGACCCAACGGGCCAGATTGAGCTGTGATTGCCTTAGCTCCTCGCCAACTGCAACAGAATTGCACAAGCATGAGCGGAGTCTGGTCCAATAACAAGTAATTTGCCATATGGAAGCTACTGAGCAGACATCTGCAGGACACTGAAAGTGCTTTTCTGTGTGCAGTGCTGAGTGCTACAGTTGTGCATTCCACAGAGACTCAGTTTGCAAAGGGAGAGAAATGAAACATTATTTAGGGCTTTGGTTTCTTGGCCTTGAAAACCTAAATCTGAAAACAATTAAAGCCCAGTGCCATACCAAATCAGTTATGCAGTCATTCCTGGATTTTCCCATGGAATTTTTACATAAGAATTAGGCTGTGTTTGATGCAAACTAACACTTGCACAAAGAATTGTGCTGGTCAGAGGCAGGCCAGCTTAGAGATGAGTTTCAGGAGGCTTTGTAAATGCATGTAAAAATCAGTCAGAGGCATACTGACACACACTGCTAAAGTTTACTAGAAACATGGTGACAGCTCACCCATTAAAAGCTCTATCATGCCTTACATCTTGTCCCCGAGAGATCATTTTCTGCACCCTCCCATTCAGGCATTGCTTATCTTCTCCATCAATGCAGATTTCCCTCTCCAGCCCATCTTGTACAGCCTGTCCCACAAACAGGGAAACAGGAAATACCCTTCCCACCTCTCTTTGGACACCTTTCAGTTGTGGCATTGCTGGGGGATGGAGTGAGCCCTGTGCTTTTCCAAGGAATGAGCAACCTTTGATGGCAGGTTGGCCACTGTCCAGGAACACACAAGGAAGAGGCTCCCTGCAGCTTTCTCAGCTCTTTGTGTACCCATGTAGCAGCTGGGCAAAATCTGGCCTCACAATGGTGTGTCTGTAATGACACAACCAAATCCAGTCCTAGCACGGAATGGAAACACCATCCAACTGGAGGCCAAGCTTTGAATTATAATAGTGCCCTCCAGACTCCAGATACCTGCATCAGCTGCTTCCCCCTTCACTCAGAGCCCTGTAGCTAATGTTCCTTTATCTCATTAAAAGACCAACTGCTCTGAGAGGAGGGGATTTCTCCGATTCTTTCAGAAAAGTGAAACTTTTGCTCATGCAAAACAACAAAAAGAGACTGCTCATTCACTAGGCAGGAGAGCCAGGCAATACAGTCTCTAGTTTGCCTTCATTGCAAGAAACCTGGTGCAAACTTCAGAGAACATGGCTGTGCAAGAGTAGGTCTCTGATGGTTGCCTAAAGCCCTGTTAGTGCATTTGATTCTCTTCTCTTGCCTATTCATGATTCCCAAACCCACCATATAAAACTCACTAGATGTAGTTCAGGTGCTAGGACTGACCTGTAAAAGAGTCCTGGAGGCAGCCTTACCCTGATCTGAGATGTGG
Organism: Loriculus beryllinus; assembly: GCA_039877255.1. Classification (NCBI taxonomy): domain Eukaryota; kingdom Metazoa; phylum Chordata; class Aves; order Psittaciformes; family Psittacidae; genus Loriculus; species Loriculus beryllinus. Next base: position 10,807 of record JBCJKH010053761.1, read on the forward strand.
ACACAGTGGTGTGGGGCACAAAGTGCTGCCCATGGTGGTCTGGACAAAGGAAAACAAGAGGGTATTCTATTTTGAGCCTTTTATGGTTAACTCAAAGCTTTTCTTGAATTGAGCCAAACGTTGTCATAATTTTCACTGCATTAATCTCTGGAGTCCAAATCCCTTCTTTAACATGACACTTTGGATGTAAGATGACAAGTGTTAATACTCATTATTCTACAAAGCTATAAATATCCTGAGGTACAGCAACTCACTGGAAAGGACACGACCAGAACAATTTCCTCTGCCTTAAGCCTACATTGAGATCTTCATCACAGATACCATTTTGCACATACTGAAAGGCTTTTGTTGCACTTCTTTTTGGCACTAAAGTTCACTCATGTACTGTTATTTTAATAGATACTATAAAGTTATATTTAAATCCTCAGTCAAACTTTCCAATTCACAGTAGGCAACTTGCACAGACACACGCAAGTACAGACATTCAGCCTATACACCATTATCCTGTTGCACTGCGTGAAGAAAAGCAGTCATTTCAGAAGCTATTGGAGTTTCCCTACTGGATTTTTCCTACAGTTGCTTTTTCTAGCAAGACCTTACTTGCAGCGTGTTTTCCCATCAGAGCCTCGCCAGACTTTTGGGGCAATGCTGAACAAAGGTTTTACCACCTTTGTAACACTAAACGGCATTTAGTCTTTCATAAACTTGATAGCCTGTAAATCTGAGATGGTCCACACCCTCTGCATTCCTATGTCGCGTACTAACAGCCTCTTCTTTAATTACAAGGTGTGGCATTCCTGGACAAGAGACAGCTAATCCTCCAGACGTGTGTGTGTGTATGTGTGTGTGTGTGTTACTTACATTTACCCTAGAATTTCTCTTTCCTGCAAAGCTCTAGCTCTCAATCTGCAAAGGTCAAACCTCACCTCCCAAAACCTCTAGCTCATGGCCACGCTTTGATGCCATTTAATATTCCGGTTTACTAATGAATAAATAGAAGTGTTCTGAACACAGAGGATACAGATCCAAAAAGCTGCAAGGTATTTGGATCTAGGAGCCGGTTGCTGTTGCAAAACACAACCATCTGCAAAAGTAAAGCTTCAACAGGAGGAGCCCATATTAGCATGTTCCTTTAAACCACCCTCAGCTGCAGTTGTCCTCATGGATACTTCGTTAGAAAGAAAAAGAGCTCTGTGTTTCCTAGAGAAAACACAGTCAGAAGACATGCTGACAAACTCGGATTGTGGCTCCTGTAGCTGGGAAAGGAGCAGCCCCCCTGGACTGAGGGCACGCTGGGCTGCAGACATCCCCAGGACACTGCCAGGACCCCGCTGGGTGGGAATGCTGGGATCAGCCCCGCAGATCCCGGTGTGCCAGCTTGGCTGGCTGCAATGGCTGCAGCACAGCGTGCCTGTGACCGCCCGGTGCAAGGAGGACCGCTGCCCGCAGCACTCCTGGGCCTGTGCCCACCGTGCGCTGTTTCCTCACCTCCATCCAAGTCTGTCACCCACAGTGCTTCCCACATCCCACAGCTGCAGGAAATCCAACAAGCCGCAGCCTTCCTCCAGCCTCACCAGCCTCCTCACCGCCCTGACCTGCTTCTCCTGTTCAAGAGCCTCTCTGTTGCTGCCATCTTTTCAATCCAGAGGAACAAAGCCACCCTCACCTCCTTCCTCTTGGCACTGAAAACTCCCAGCTGAGCAGCACCCAGGGGTGCACCAACATGGGCAACGCTCAACAAGTGCCAGAGAGGGATTGACCTGGGGGCAAGCTGTGGCTCGGAAAGCAAGAAGACTTCTGGCCCAGGTGACAAACATCCCCAATCTATAACGCAGCTTTTAAAGGCAAAAGGGATCTTGTGGTTGAAGCCCTTTGAGGCCAAGGTGCACAGCACACACCGCGCACTCCCATGGCGCCCCGTGGAGCAGCGCAGCGCCTGCACCGCAAGAGAGCTGCAGCCCAGGGTTTGGGTTGCCAGCAGCTATTGCCACCCCTTCAAGCATCCCTCTCCCTCCTCCAGAGACACCCCATTACCGTACCCCTGCCCTCGTACCTGTACCTCTGCACCATGGCAGGGTCTGCCCTGGTGCATGCCCGCACGCCATGTTCGGTGTCCCCAGCCACAGCGCCTGTGGCGGCACCCGCTCGAGGCAGCGGCAGACACCCACAACACATCACTGCTGGGTTACAGAGAGCAACAACGTCGTTTCTGCCCCTCAGAAAGGGCTTTGTGAGGGAAAGTCATTGCGCGGGGCGCCCATGGCAGCCTCTGTGAGGAGAAGGCAGCGTGCGCCATGCTGGCTCCAGCACACCCATGGCATGAACCCCGCAGCCAAGATGGCAGCACTGATGTGATGAAGAACATGAGATGGAGCCCTGTGGACACAGAGGTCAGAGAAGGAGGTGCTGCGGGGCCTGAAGCAGATTCCCCCGGAGACGACCATGGCGGAGCAGGGTGTACCACTGCATCCTGTGAGGAGACCATGGCGGAGCAGGGTGTACCACTGCATCCTGTGAGGAGACCATGGCGGAGCAGGGTGTACCACTGTATCCTGTGAGGAGACCATGGCGGAGCAGGGTGTACCACTGCAGCCTGTGAGGAGACCATGGCGGAGCAGGGTGTACCCCTGCAGCCCGTGAGGAGACCATGGTGGCAAAGTCCCTGAAGGAGTGCAGCTCACAAAGAGGACCCCATGTTGAAGCAGGGAACAGTGTGAGGAGACTGGAGTGCCAAACAGGAACAGTTATGGACTGATTGCAACCCCCATTTCCCACCCCTGCTCTGCTTGGGAGGGGAAGAGGTAAAAGGGTTGGGAGGGAAGCTGCACCTGAAAGAGAGGAGGGAAGGAAGGTGCTGTTTTCTCTCTAGCCCATCTACTTCAATTGGTCATAGATTAGTTTTCCCCAAGTTGAGCTTGCTTTGCCTCTAACAGTCACTGGTAAGTGATGTCCTGTCTTTATCCTGACCCATGAAGTTAATTTTCTTCATCCCACTTTCTTCCCCAGACCTGTTGAGAAGCTGAAGTAAGATCACTCCTGGGTACCCACTGCAACCGTCAATTGGACTGACCACAGCGGAGAAAGAAGAGAGAGAAGGACAAGAAGAGAGCAGATTTCCCCTGACACTGGTACTCACGATGCCTCCTGATGAATTGGGCCATTATCTGAGCCCTGCCGTGGACACAGAGCCACACTTGAACACGTTCTCATCATGAGGTTGAATCTATGGGTTTGGACGCTGGTTATGTGCAAAGGGAAGGCAATCCCTGCCTCCTAACCAGAAACAGTTCTTAAACAGGACAGTGTCTTCACTGCAGCAGTCCAGGAAAAGTCCACTGAAGGGAAGGATCATGAAAGAAATGAGAAACTGCATAGGTCATAGAATTATAGGATTGTTAGGGTTGGAGAGGACCTTAAGATCATCCAGTTCCAGCCCCCTCCCATGGGCAGGGACACCTCACACTAGACCAGGTCCAACCTGCCCTTAAACATTGTCAGGGATGGAGCAGTTACCAATTCTCTGGGCACCCTGTGCCAGCCCGTCAGCACCCTCACAGGTCAGCAATCCCCAGCATAACAGGAAAGGTGGTGAAAAGACATCCCCTTCTGGGGCCACTGAGGAAGCTCATACAAAGTACTGGGGTGGGGTTTAGCTCGTAACTGTTGCTAACCAGTGTATCTGTTGACAGAGGCAGCGCTACTACCCCAACACACTCCTCTGCTCTTTCTCCTTAGGGCTCCTTTAGTCTGACTTCCAACTCCACTGCTTAGGAATGCCAGGCAAGCACATAAACAGCCTCTGCTCCGTGGCTGGATGCAGCAGACAAATTATTAATGGCAAAAGAAGAAATGCAAAAGGAAGATCGTCTCTGGACATAGCCCATGCAAAACCTAACTTGCTGTAACACAGCCCTGAAAGGCACTACTACCAAAATACCCTGGCATGTTACAGCACCCTCCCAGCTTGTATAAAAGCTGCTTTATTGCTGATCTCAGTTTACTCTGTTCACAGGCATAACTGAACTGTGGTTTTTTTATGACTTGTCTGACCTCCCCTGTAAGTGTTCTGGGCCATCATTAAGGCTGCTTAAGGCAAAGCTCTTCTCTTCTTGCAGAGTTTCTTTCTAGTCTTTTATCAGCTGATGTGCAGAAGCTGCAGAATGATATGAGGTCCCACCCCTAAAGCAGGCCATGGATAAGCAAATGCTTCTTCTTCCCTGGAGCCACCAGCAATGAGTCCGGGATTAGGGAGGGTGGACAGTATTACCAGCATTGCACTGTCTCCCAAGACTGCCTTAGCTCCTCCGAACCTCCCCTTTGCACCCCAAAAGCTACACTGGGAAGAAAATGAGCACACATACAAAACCCACATGCAAACTTCAGACCATGAAGAAGGCTGTGGGTAAAACCAAAATCCAAACAGCCAAACTCAGAACAACAGCCTTTGTAAGCAAAACTGCTTCCTTACAGTTCCTCCAGCTTTGCCTGCTTCCCATTCTTGACACAGCAAAAAATCCCATGAGAAGCCCACCTATTAATACCCAGGAATTGCTGGTGTTCCTAATGTGTACTAATCTACATGCAAAATATCACAGAGATATTAGTGCATTTTTGAACCATGTCCTGTCACCTTCATTGCAAAAAGCTCAGAAAAAGAAGTATTAGTATTAACTTGAATTAACCTGACTTCTGTTACCTGTGCTGCAGGTAGTGAACATGGAATACTGAGTTCACAGGGAAAGTCAGTTACCTTGTTTGTCTGTCAGGTCCCTCTGGTAATTTGGCAAGGAAAAGTGAATTACTAATAAAAATCTTCAGAAAGTTGTGGTTAAGGTAGGAACAGGGCAGGCCTCTCTGTGGCTGCATAAGGACTGTCCCATAGGTACGGAAAAGCACTGTCAGGGAGAAGACCAGCTTAAAGAAAACCAAAGGAGGAGTGATGTGATACTGGTACTAAAATGAAGGAGAGAAGTGGGAACGGTAATGAGAAGCTGCTTGTCCATGACTAGATTCAGAGGAGGGAAGCAGCAAATTTCAGAGAAATAAGACTTTCAACCCATGACCCAGTAACAGCACATTTCTCTCCCATGTCTGCATCCTTCCAGGCCATTGTCAGTGGCCCCTTTCCCATCACCACATTCTCCAATTTACAGACACCATCCAGCAACGAGCCTTTAATCAGGGGGAGGACACCAGAGCTCTTTGCTTTCCTTTGCACATGCTCCACACCTGAGGAAGAGCAACAGACCACAGCCCAAAACTCAGTATTATTGCTGGGATACTCTTAAGTTTACAGCTAGCAGGGTGATGTAGAAGTAATTACAGAAGTAATTGCTGTGCAAGCCTACATAGTGCCAGGGGGTTGCTAACAGATCTATAGTCATCTTCCAGAGTGACAACAACAAATGTCTGGAGTGCAGCTGCCCCTTCCACCTCAACGCTTTGCAGCTCACAAACCAGAGGAAGTGCTTCCTATAGCTCCAGGAAGATGGCTTTATCGTGCAAACTGCCTGGATGCTCTTTTGGCCACCTCTGCCTTCATCGCATCCAAGTTCCAACCTCTGTAATTGTAAACAAATGGTAGGGGAGGATGCACAGCAAAATAGTGTAAGAAAAACCCAGCCTCCATTCACACCCTTGCATTCAAGCGGTCCAAAGCTATTTGTAATTGCTAGTCACTGTCACTGCTCTGGAAAAGGACCCGTCTCCGATTCACTATCTCTGTCTTTTGGCAGCAGTTCCTACAGCAGCACAAGGCAGAAACAAAGAAGCTGCGTTTCAGATCTGCCTATTTCAGAGGTACAAAGTTTGGTCCCAGATCCAAATTCCTGCCTGTAAAATCATGGCTCCAAGCCTACTGGCGGCATAATTTTGGATTAAACTCGCTAGGTTTGTCCTCTTCTAGAGAATATAAAGTTTCACTAGTTATATAGAGGCTTAACAAATGGCCTGAGCAGAGATTTCACAATGAAGATGTGATGATTAACTGCAGGATCACAGAGATTAAAGGTGGGAAAGAACTATTAGATCATTGCAGCCCTATGGCAGTTGCAGAGTTGTTCTCCATAGCATATCTACCCCAGCACCTTGTTCAGGCTAGTTTTGAGTGGCTTAAGCAAAGGCTCTCCCAGTTTCTTTCTGGAGGCTGTTCCACACTCCAGCAGATCTTGCTGATATTTACTTGGTATTTAATTTCACCTTGCACCATTCTATGCCTAAGAGCCATCTTAAATGATCCTTTTCCCTCACTGGTGCCTTCAAATTTTCTGCCCTTATGTCACTTCAAAAATCCACATCTACTTTTCCATTTGCCATCATCTCTCATAATCAAGATCAGCAGGGAGTAAATAGCATACTTCCATGTATGCTAAGCCCTTTCCAACCTCCATTAAACCAATCCAGTCTTTCCTTGGACAGATGACATTGAATTTCTGTGGTTTGACTCATCATTTCCTGCTCCTGCTTTTGACTCTTCATGAGGTGCCAGCATGACAGAGAGCAGGACCCACCAATTAATAAGATGTAAAGATAGAAGAAAGGGTTTCTGGAGATAATTGGTTTTGACAGCTTAGTACAACAGGAGATAGATGTAGGCTCGACCTGAGACCACATGGATGACTCCAAGTCAGTTCCTATAACCTAGGTCCTGGGTGTAGGAGTAAAGTGCCACAAGCTGGTGCTGATGAAAGGAAATTTGATTCAGTCGTAATGTACAGAGCAGCACACTGCAACTAAAATCACAGGCAGAGGTGGGAAAAATATATTCCTCTCTTCAAGTCATGCTAATGGAATATTTTCTGCTGGATCAGGATCAAACATTATAAGGTAGACATTGTCTAATACAGAGAAGGATGTGGGATGAACAAATGCCAGAGTGAACAGTCCTAATGACCCTTGCTTTAAAGAGCCCAAGAGACAAGACAGAACAAGACCAGAGCTCCAGGAAACAGCCCAGTGAATGTGTGCACACATGTGTCCTCCAACTAGCTACACCCAGCCTCCCTCCGGCACACCAAACAGAGCCTACTGCTGCCTGCAGGCACCCTGCTTCAGAGAGGTTTCACATTCCCCAGAATGACAGCATACACACAGAGTTTTAACTCCAAGAGCTATCACAAATGGGAGCGGCTGCTGTTGATCCCAGCACTTCTGAATTCCCTGCTTACTGAAGGGTGAAATTAGGCTCAGGCTCACGACTTCCAGCTTGCGGGAAAGCAGCTCAGAGCAGGTAACGGAGGGTATGGAGCGCAGAGGTATCCTCAAAAAAAAAGGGGATTGTGGGTGCAGGGAAATATGTTCCAGCAACACAGACTCTGCTGTAGCAAAGTTCAGACTGGGAATTTGCATATGTAAATCCTTTATGAAGGTACTCCTATTAACAACTTGAATTGCACTCTGAAGAGATTACAGCAGTTAGGGAGAGGTAAATGAGCTCTGTCGAAACAGGAACAGCTCTAAGTGATTCCCCAAAGCAGGATGGGGGCATGCACCATAGCAGACTTCCTCCATACTCTGGCACTGGCTAGGGAAATTGTAGAGGTGTTTCTCCTCTGCTTCAAAGCAAAGGATCTGGCAGCGTTTCTTGTCCAACGATGCAGGGTTTGAAAGAATTGGAGACAAAGCAGCATTGATGCAAAGAAACAAAAACCTAAGAAAACGAGTTAAGGCTCTAGCACAGACACCACCGAATCACCTCCAGTTCCCCAGGTACAAAGGAGACACCCTTCAAGAGCCTCCGAGTGTGACAGACTTAAGGAGCAGAGCAGGGGCAAGAGGGCTGACCCATGGGATCACCTACAGCAGAAGGCTGCACCCAAGATGCATCTTCCTGCAGGAGCAGCTACTTTGGGTGCTGTGTAGCTGCACTTCTGAGAGCCTCAGCATGACTGTGGCTCCTCTTACACCATATGAGAGCCATAAGGCAGCTGTTGCTTCCCCAGCAAGTCCCACTCCAACATGAGCAAACCTTTTGAGCAGAATCTGCATGTCCCAGGTAAGCCAGGTCACAGGACAAATGCAAGGACAAATGGACAGTCAGACACATGGAGGTCCTTCATACTGCAGATTTGGCTGTCACCAAACAGCTCCACGTATCTCCCACCCCTCATAGGTGTCAGAAGCTGCAGACAGATACACCTTCACAAAGCCCACAGAGAGAACTCTCCGATCTTTCTAATCTTCACCCATTTCTCAAGGTTATGTCTCACAGACCTCAGTGATACCGGCCTGAAGGAAGTACAGTGGGTCTGGCAAGCATCAAGGGCTTTAAAAGCCCTGCAGCCAGCTGCTCTCGCTGACCCCAAAAACTTCTCAAGCCTGCTCAATTCCTGTTTCTTCTGTTCATCTCTGTGAGGAGAAGGAAATAACAACTCCATGGGTGTCCTGGTATGGTATGTGGCCCAGCAGATCTCTGACCCACCCTTGCTCAGGGGGCTGCCCCTGTGCTGGGTTACTGATCTCGCAGGAGGTGTACCAGAGTGGATTATCTGCCCATCCTCTGGCATGTTCTCTTAAATTCACCACATTTTTGATCAAAGAGTGAAATGAGGATGAGAGAAGTTGTAGAGCCTGTTTTCCCATGTAAGCAGTGCAGGCTGTCAAACACGGACACTGGCAATAGAGTTGACGAAGCCATATGGCTGTTATAGAAAGGAACAACCCCTTTGCTGAAGTGACAGAAACAGGTTCAGAGGAAACAGACCTGAAGGTGCCTCTCCAAGCCCCAGAGTAAGTGCCACTGGAGAGCCTAGGAAAGATTTCTCACAGGTGGGGCATACCACAGAATGCCAGGATGCTTTGGGTTAGAAAGCAGCTTAAGATCCTCCAGTTCCAACCCCTTGACATGGGCAAGGATGCCTCACACTCTAGACCATGTCACCCAAGGCTCTGTCCAACCTGGCCTTGAACACTGCCAGGGATGGGGCAGCCACAGCTTCCCTGGGCACCCTGTGCCAGTGCCTCAGCACCCTCAGAAATCAATCAGCTGGAGTCCAAGCAGAAGCAATGCCAGCCCTTTTGGTGCTCCCATCTTCCCAGGCAGCAACAGTGCTAAATCCAAACGAGAAGACTGATCAGAAACTTCTAGTGACACATCCACCCTAAAGATACAATACAACCAAGAAAAAGAACTATGGGATCAGTGAAAGGGAACAATTAGCCAGCAGAATTTTCTATCACGGGAGACTATCAAAGCAAGAGCTTGGATAAATTAAGCAAATCAGGCATCTTGTAGTAAAAAGCACTTCCAGAGCTTTGTTAAAACCAAACAAGACTGCAAATATGAGCTCCCACATCACTAGGCACACACCACCTTCTGAATGCTTAAGGGTCTGATGAAAACTCTGCCCAGGGACAACAGCCCCACTGCTGCCCACTCCAGGCCTCCCTGGTGTCCCCCAGCACAGACCTTTCCTGCGAGCAGAGGGTGGTGAGGTGCAGCCCTGGTTTATTCACAGAGCTGACGTAGCAATGCAGACACAGATCCAGCTCATACATATCACTGTTTGGAGCCTGCATAATCATCCAGCTCAGCCCATGCAAAAGCAGTATGAGAACACCTTCTGTACAGAAGAAATTCTCGAGATTTAAAGTTTTAACACAAGCTAACAAACGCCAGGGATGAAAGAAATCCTGGGATGAAAGATCTCCATGACACCTGCTTTGAATAAAAAGACATTGCTACAAAAATATCAGAGACCTGCTGGTCTAGAGACTTTGCTACATGTCATTCCTCAGACATCAATTTGCAATAGAGGCACACAAAAGCAGTATTACACAGATTACATGCTACTCCCCTGAACTGCAAACAAATCTACCCAGCACTACCCCCTCACCGTCCAACCACAACTGAACTAAAGCCACCTTCTCTTGCTGTTCCTAAGACGACTTTGTGAAGGATAAGGCTCACAGGCGGCTCAACACTGATCTGCAGGACTGACAGATCCTCCCGCAAACTTCACCCCAGCTCAGCTTTACCAAATCCTCCCAATTTCCCCTCATAGCGAACGGATGGTACCAGCACTTTGGCAGTGACAGCAGGACAGCTTATCCTCAGTTGGTGTGTCCTTCTGGGAAAACCCAGGCCCATCGCCTGGATGCTTAAATCTGTAACATCAGCGCTTTCTACACAGCAACATAACACATGGTAATTATTCAATGTTTCATTCTAACGGTCCTAAAATCAAACTGGTGAGGTCCCACCAAGCCTCTCACAGAACATACGCATCACAAATTAGGTGGGTCCCTAAACCAGAACAGCCCAGACTCTTACAAGGGTGACATCACAACCAACTCAAAGGAAGGAGGAAAGAGCAAGGTACCAACAAAGCATGGCTCGCTTGGTTTTATGCTACATGCCTCATTTACTCACTGCTGGCAGCTTCCACAAAATCAGGCTCTCAAGCACCTGACTGCATACATAGGTAATGATTATAAAACCAACTCAAGCGGGGCTAAAAGTACACAAAGATCTAGCATAAACCCAAAAAAGTGAAATCGCCTCCCAGGTGAAAACACAGGACTTGGAACGGAACAGGTGGATTAGAGAAAAATCATTTCGCTCCCAATCCTCAAAATATTGTTTTTAAGTTCCCTCACAGACCCAACACTGTCCTTACTGAGAAGTACTCCTCATTCCACCCTGTTTAACATTCAGACTACACACCTCTCCCATGGCCAAACACACAGCAGCATCTGCACAGCCCTCAAGTGAGGAGCAGGGCAAGGTCTGGAGTATCCACAGCTCTCCTCCAGGGATTCCACACACGGAAAAGGTTATTTCCCAACATTGCTTTTTGCTTGTGACAGGGCATAAACTTTGAGGGGATGGTTTGCTGTTGTGCTTGAGGAAATCAGCATGGTTGGTTTGTTATTATGATGGAAATGCCTCATTATCCAAGAAGTGTTGCTGCACTCTGTATGGATGGTTGTGTCCCTACAGCCAGAAAGCCAACGTGTGTGAGACCCCACTGCTTGGGAACACTTTCTCCCCAAGCCTC
>JBCJKH010053761.1:23203-40594 GCA_039877255.1 Loriculus beryllinus
GGCAACCCATTCCAGTGCCTCAGCACCCTCACAGTAAAGAATTTCTTCCTCAGATCCAATCTAAACCTCCCCTGTTTCAGTTTGAACCCATTACCCTTTGTCCTGTAACTGCAGTCCCCAATGAACAGTCCCTCCCCAGCATCCTTGCAGCCCCCTTCAGACACTGGAAGCTGCTCTGAGGTCTCCACGCAGCTTCTCTTCTCCAGGCTGAACAGCCCCCATTTGCATCTCCCTACTTGATGAGGTTGTGCTGAATACAGATACCTGGGAGAAGTGTATTCAGGTTTAGCAGAAACCACCACCACCGTGGATGACAGGGCTCACACAGCTCCCCACTGCAGTACAGACTGCCAGCAGGGCTGAGAGAGCTAACCTCCTAAGCTGGGATTTATGCTCCTGCCTTGCCAGGGACACTCAAACCAAGGGAGCAAGAGAAAGAGCTGCATACACAGGTTAGATTTTTAAATCCCTCTTTCTGACAGCATGGTGCAGCTGTGTGCTGCAAGCACATCTGACAAGCCCAGGACTCAGGGGAGGATCAGCTTTGGAACACCTTCCCTGGGATATTTTTTCTCCTTCTACTTCATTCTCTGCATTTCTCCTAACTCCTGGGGTGGGTAATTTTCCTCAGCCAAAAACCAGACAAAAGAGGGAGGGGAGAGGTATGCTGCAGTGAGTGGGCAGGCAGACCACGGGTAGGCACAAAGCAGCTTATTTCACGCAAGCCAGCGCAGGGAGCAGGGTTTGCAAACGCCACAGGGCAGCAGCACACATGTGGAGCAGCTTTGCCGTGAGCAAGGTGGGAGAGGAGCGCCCCATTCCTGGGAGCTCCCATGGGAAGGGACCCAGACAAGGGAGAGAAGCTTTCTGTGGGGTTTGTAACCTCTTGTATAAACCACCCATGCTCTCCCAGTGCAGCTGAACCATTTGTTAACCGTGAAAGCAGAGCAAACCGTTACATGCTTTACCCACAGCACTTCCCGTAGTAACCCACTGCCCACCTCTGGAGCAGAGAGGGGCAGAAAGCAGCTGCTGGGGAGGCTGGGGCCATCCAACTGCTGTTCCAAGCCCCACGCACTCCATCCATCATCTCCTGTACACCAGGATGGATTCACCCTGCGTCCCACTCTGACCTTCCTCCCAACCAGGAGAGCCATGCTCTTTCTGCGTGCCAGGTGGCCATGCCAATGGCCACGCCAATGGCCACTAGCACCTGGGTGTAGCTGCCTGCACTTACAGCATGCCTACACTGAGTATTTGTGTTTGCCATTAGAGTATTCAAACTGTTTTCTATTTATTTTCATTTTACTTTGTGTTCTCCCCATTCTAGCTGGAATTCAGCTTTATGCAACAAGCAACCCGACGTGTGAAGGTATCTGAAAGCTCAAAATGTACAATGCAATACTAGAACATAGCTCTTTGTGATGCTAATTATTTCTTCCTCCCAGCTGCTCCTGCAACGAGTGCCAGCTCGACCTATCAAAGGGGAACAAACCCTTTCTGCTGCAAGGTCCCTTACCTCTGTGCCCCAGGGGCTGCGGCTGCAAACCAAGCCCAGAGGGAAACCCAAACAACCCCATACTGCAACTCCACCACCACTGGGAACACAAGCTAGGAATCCAGAAGTGATACCCTCTTGACAGTCAGGTTGCTATGATTTACATTTTTCTCTCGGGTCCCCTCCCCCTCCACATGCATCTCCTCAGCACTTGTGAGCAAAGGGGGAAGAATGAAGCAGTGTGGGAAAACATCCAGTCAAACCTCAGAGGCTCTGCCGAGGTTCTGGTTCTGGCACCCGCCGGGGTAGCGCTGTGTGAGCATGAAGGATTTTTAGTGTGCTGGTGTTATCCTCCTGACAGCCAGAAAGCGTTGCGGTTGCATTATTTAAAGGGAAATTAAGTTCCCAAATAACAATGATAAAAAAAGGGTTTCATATACTCAAAATTCAAAGACTGAAATTACTGCCCGGCTTGCCTTTCTATTATTTATGTTGATCTGTGGTTAAAAGAGAGTTTGTTTCTAGAGCCTAGAAAACTATTTTATTGATAGCATACAGAAAAAAATCAAAGGAAAAAAGGAGCTCTGGCAGCTGGAAAGGTACCACTGGGGGCCACCGGCAGCTTGAGAGGCTCACAAGACCACTGGGAATGTTCAGCTCGCTAGCTGAATGCCTTATTTATAATGGCCACTACTGAAAGACCTCCAAAGCTGGCATTACACTCTCATCTTCAAGCATCAGAACTAGCAAACAGGTGCTTTCAATGCAGGGATAAGCTCACACAATAAAAATCCCTGTCTCAGCCCACATGCAGAACAAGGAAAATGGTCTGGCAGTGGCTTATGCCCTGTTCATAGTTTAAGGTTTTCTTCATGACTGTGATGATGCTACAGGTTATTCTGAAGTTTCAGTATTGCAGCAGTTCTTCAATGAAGGTACAAGTCAGGATTGTGTTAACACTTAATAACTTCCCATACCAAACACAAAATGAGATTTGCCTTTATTGTACTGATTAGTAAACCAGAACCCAATCTGTCACGCAGAAGAAGGGGTCAAAGAAGGAATAATAGGTATGCAGCACCAGCAGGTAAAATGTGAGCTGCTCAAGATCTAAAAATCAGTCAAGCTGTATTTTCAGGTTAATAACAATGATAGTATCAACAGAAACAGAGAAACACAGGTCGCTTTGGTAATACTTGTTGAGATTTGAGGACTTAATTCCTTGAATTCGAGGCAAACATAATACTAGCACTACATTACACTTGCAGGGTAGCAACACATAATTCATGTGCACTGTCTGATGATTTGTAATATAAAGGACAATTGCATTTTAAGCCCAAACCACACTACTTTATTCAAAGGAATAAATGGCCCCATGGCAGCTATATGGCTAAGAGAATGCAGCTAGTAGGTGGGGCCTACTCACAGAGTAAGTACAGAGGATTTCACACTGAGAACAGCAATGCATGGAGGCAATAAAAGCATACAAGGGATTTTAGGGTTGATGAAGGAATAAAGCAATATACAGAGAGACAGAAACCATTTTGGAATTGAGGACTAAAACTGGATTAGAAAATAACCTGCTGCTCAACTTCAACTAACAGAGTCTTTCCCTTACCAAAGGGGTAAATAGGGAGCAGCTGGTCCCATGCTGTATGGGGTGGAGGAGGGGGATTGCCATTTGAAACTTGTCCTGATTAAAAACTAAGTCAAGAGGGAAAGACAAACCCAACAATAACCAAAGATGTAGGTAGTCAGCTGGTACAACCAGGCACAACTTCTCCGAAACTCAGCGGCGCAGCACCATCTCATTCATTCCAAGGGTCTCATTGCCCATTACCCAGCTACAAAATGTTTCTGAAACATCAGCCAGCAAACTGCCAGAGAGCATTTAAGACCAGATACAGGTTACAAGTGAAAATGCTGAATTAGAAATATAAGGCAGGTAGGAGAAAGTGCAAGCAATGCTGTGCTCCATCTTCCAATCGATGGAGCCATGACAATTAGGGACCACTTTCTCATGGAGAAGGCATGACCACCAACCACTACCACTCCACCATGCTCCTTTACAACAACCAGAGCCCTTAGCTGCTTCAGGATGGAAATACAGCCCACAGTACAGAAAAAGGAGCCCAGTGGGGTATTCCACAGGGAAAATACAACTGCAGGAGACAGCACTAAACAGACTGACCATTTATCTCCTTTCTGTGACTTCTCCTCTCCCTCCCCACATTCCTCAGAAGGGGAGATTGAACACAGGGATTAAAATAAGTTAAAGCACTTGCCTACCTGGACTTTTGGCTGGATCTGGTGAGAAGCCCTTACACACTGCACAGCCTGCACCACTTCCACAAAGCCAAAGAACTGAAACCCCACCTTCCCCAAGGTGCACTTAATTCCTTGCTACAATTTAAAGACTAAGGGAGAGCAATTAACAGGCCAACTGTTTTCACATGGTCAGTCCCCTCGAGTTTAATCTAACCTTCCACACCTGACCCCAGGTGTCCTGATGAGGAGAGCCACTGACCCTGAGTGGTAAATTCAGTCGGGTCTTACAAGCCACAGCTGCTTTGTTTCATGCTCTCTGCGGAGAGCCCATAGGAACGAAGGTCTCATCCTAACCCCACTCGGCCCCAGGGCTGCTTTATGCTCCCCAGTGTAGATGCAGCTGGCTGGGTACACCCCATATTAGCAGCTTTGAGCTGAGTAGGATGAGCTGCTGCAAAGGCACTGGGCACCCTGCCACGGCTGTGTTTACATTAGAGAAAATGGACCTCCCAGAGACAGTTTGCAAACACCACAAGACAAACTCTTGTAAACTCCCTCGGTTTAGTCATCGTTCCCCATCTGTCAGAGGAGTTAAAGTGAGATTGAAAAAACACAGGAAATCACTGTGTATTCCAAGGAGTCGTGACTGAGCGGCTTGGCTGTTACATGGGATGCCTTGTGGAAGATTCACATCTCCTAACGTTTCCAGCAAGACCCTCTGCAGCACTTCCCTGGCTATGATCTTTCAGCAGGCTCTGCACAGCCTGCCAGGAAAGGCCTCTGGGGTGCTTTGTGCAGCTGCAGAAACACTCAGACCAGTACTGAGGAGCCCCAAAGGAAGCAGGAGCAGCCCCTTTATTGGAAGTTGCAAAACAGGGGACAGGCAAGGAACAAGGTCCCTTTGGGATGCTTCCACATGAGAGCTGCATTCAATGAGTGAACCACCAGATGAAATCCTTCATCCCACAACAGTTTAAACCTTTTTCTGATGTGACTGACTCTTTCCCTGATAAAAACTTAAGATTCTTCTTTTATCAAAGTTCCTGGCCAGAGTAAGCAGCAATTGCATTTGCTACACCTCTGGCTATAGCCTTTATCTCAGGGAAGTCAAAACACAGGCTAGAGATCACCTTCACATCTCTGCTTTGGCCACAGCTCTTTAATCACTGCATCACTACCCCGGCAGCAACCTGAGCTACTGCTAGCTGGAAAGGCCATTTAGGTGAGTGGGTCACAACCAGCACGGGCCTCTGGAGGGGCCACAGAGCAGCCCAGACACCCTGCACCCTGCTTAGTGTCCTTATACCTTCCTTTAGCTCATGCTGCACCTCTGAACCAGCTCCCTGTTTCCCCTGAGCAAACCCAAAAGGTGGTGGTACCCAGCCTACCACCCTGGAGGCAAAAGGACAGCCAGTAGGTGAGAGGTGTGAGAGGAGGAGGGAGAGCGAGCACACAGGAAGATGGAATGTGAAAAAATGAAAAGAAAAAGCCTCTTCACCACAACCTTGCATTGGGGTGTAACACCTTCAGGCCAGAAAGCAGCACTTCATTGCTGCGGCTCAGCCTGCCTCTTTTGCCTGTGGAGCCAGCTGCAGCGCTGGCACTGCAAACCGGCGCCAGCTGAGGCTGTCTCAGTGCTGGGATGCTTGAGTAACCCTGTTAAACTGTTTCAACAGATTAGCTAATCCAGTAAAAACGGCCAATTTTTACTAAAAGTATTGAATATATATGAAGCACAATGATACTCTGTCTCTTGTTTTGAAAAAGGAACATGATTTTTTATGCTGGGGGTGGGAACTAGATGATCTTAAGGTCCTTTCCAACCCTAACTATTCTATGATTCTAAGTCAAGGACACTATGCATTTCCATATTACCTGGTGGAAAGTGATCCTGAAGGTAAAACAGTATTTCTAGCGAGAGTAAAACAGACCTGAAAACAGAAACATCTTTTCCTATTGCTGTTTTCCATGTACAATTGAAGTACCATTATTAGTCTTGCTGAAAGGCGCAGCTCTTCAGTCTTACTCTGTAAGATCGAAGCATCTTATGACAAAGAGTAAAGCAGCCTCCCTAGAGAGAAGCTCTTCTCTCCAGTTATTCCAGGCAGGTAGGCTGGGATCAAAGTTAGGAGCATTCATTTAGCATTGACACATGGGACCTATGGAGAAAAGACATTCCAATAATCTCGGAAAAGAACTATTTCTTGAAAACCTGTGATACTACCAGAATATCCTTAGTACTGGGGTGTGCAATGGGGAAAAGGCCTGACAGCTTTAGGCTGTTCGCATGCCGTAAATCAAATTAAAACCATGAAGTACATTCAGCCTAGCCCAGGTTGGAAATCCTGTCAAGGTCTGTTGCATTTCTGGCAATTGCACAAGAGTGTTTCCAGCTCTAACACAAAATCCCTCTGTCTCTTGTGAAGCAAACAGGATAATTCAGTGGACTCCGGCGTCCAACACATCTGCTTTTAGTATTCACTATTATTTTGTGAGGCAGGATCCAGAGAAAGCCATGAAAGACCACTTATCCTTCGTAGGCCAACCTTCATTAGATGACACTTCATCCCTTACTGACCCTGATAACCATCTGTTATCCAGACTGTCCAGAACTGTAACATGTTAACTCTAGGTGTCCCTGGAACTAAAGAAGCTATTAGAGAGGCCAGAGTAGACAAAGAGTTATGCTGATCCATCACTTCAGCTGGTGCAAATCCAGCCCAGAAGACTCTGGGTTATGGTTATGTGTGCAGGTTTGATCTTGATGACCAAGACGCCTCAAAAAGCTTCCAGCCCCCAAAGTGTTAGTTGGCTTGTGGTTTGGAGAGCATTTCGGTGAGTGTTCTCCTTGGCCATAAATGCATGTCCACAGCAAAGTCTGGTGTTCCTCCTTCAGACTGTCCTAAAGGCTCCTGCAACCCCGAGAAGGCTGAGCTCTGTCCTGGACTCAGCTTGAGGTACAGAGTCGACTGCAGGGAGCTGTTGGATTAAATGGCATTTCCTTGGGTGAGGGAGGGGAACAGGGGGGAAAGGACCCAGTAGCCATAGGAGATGTAAAATAAAATTAATTTTGGTCATTTTAATAAATATATATCAAGGAAATTTCACTTTACTACAACAACACATTAGTATTCAAGCATCTAATATTTAAGCTTAAAACATCAAGTGTTTATCAAATATCGGAGAAGAGCAGACATTTACTAGACTTATCTGGGTAGAACACATGAAAAATCAGGGGTTTTAAAAAATCGGTCCTTGTGGACAAATGTCTAAATGATGATCCTACTCATACACTGTATGAATGAGATCTATATTCAATAGCATTATCATCTTTAATTAAAAAAAAAAGCTTCTGTCTTGGAGAAATCAGGTGGGACTTACACTTTATTTGTTGTTCTTCCCAATGACGACCCTTACAAACTTACCCATTCCAGCTCCCCTCCCTGCATAAAGGTTATCACTGGTTGAAGTCCTACTCTCTTTGTGGTCACCCGCCCAGTTTGCAACTGGGGGGTGCACACAGTACCCGAATATAACCGTGGCCAGAGAGACCTTGGGCTGAAGCTGTGAAACCCAGAGCGAGAGGTCTGTGACCCGGAGACCTGGTGACTCCAGGTGGCCAGCCCCGGGTGGCTGCTGCCCCAGCACTGTGGTGGAGCTCTTCCTCTGGACAAGTACCAAGCAGAAGATGCTGCCGCAGTGCATGGTGCTGTGGGAACAGGCAGCTATTCTGAGTCAGCTGTGGCTTGGATGTGGCTATTTTGCCGAGCACATCCTGCCAGTTGTTATGAGGACTGTGGGAACTAATTAATTTGGTGGATCTAAGGCTCACAATGCTCTCGGTCCAGCCCCAGCTAACGTCTTCTGGGCATTTCAAACAGCGCACAGCAAACGGTGCACCTAGGGATGATGCGATGCTGTCCTTGGCCGCTGAAATCTCAGCTCATTTCTCCAAAATGTTCTTTTTTTTTCACATGAAACCCTTTACATTCATTCAGATAAAATCAAGTTTATCGCCGCATTATCTATTAACATTGTGCTTTTCGCTTTCTTGTCCTAGGTTCTTTTCGTTTTAAATCAACAGCAAAAGTCATAGAAAACTCCCGCATGCTTTTGCAATCTAAAAGAGAGAAATTATGCGAAACAGAATAAAGTATAAAACATGCCACTGGTTCATGAACTTCATTATACGCGGAAGGGGAAAAAAAAAAGAGCCCCGGCAACAGACAGTTGCCATAGCAACTCAAGCATCGAATGCTTGTTTACAAGAGACATCTCTCTATTGTTTCTTAAATCCCTTCCTAAGGATGGCAAATCAAAAAGCAATTGAGCATCAAAAAGGAGGAACAGAGATGTTTGAATGGGAAGTTGAACTCAGTACTTCAAAGGTTAAAGGTTTCAAATAATATTGATCCACCCTGTGGGTTGGCTGTGGGGTTTTTTTCCTCTGTTTAGGTTAAATCCCTGCTGTAGCACTGATTTATACTTAATTTTTACGCTGGCAAAAATTAAGACAAAAAGTAAGGCACCAAAACAAAACCTGTCCTGTATAACAACAAGCCTCATTAGTTATTACAGCCGAGGTGAAAACATGCAAGTACTTAAGCTGCACGTTGTGTTTCTGATTAAAATCCCATAAACAGATTATTTCTTTATGCTATGTCCTATTTTGTCCATTGAACGAGACGAAGGATCCAGGAAGTCAAAGAGTACCAGTACAAAACGTTAAGGATGGTTTATTCCCAGTCCATGAAGACAAGTCCTTTGTCAGAACAAACACTGAGTTACAAGGAGCACGTCACCCTTGCTGGTAGCATCAACTTGTTTACCAGACTTCTAATTCCTTGGTAAACATAATGGAGATTCTTCTTAATTAATGGCAGATTTCTTGGGGGCAGGGAGATAGAAAACGATATGTTTTCCCCATCTGCCTGATTGGCATTTTCAGCAATGAAAGCTACACCAGAGCTGTACAGACCACGGTGCTAAGCAGGAACGCAATCGCGTTCCGTATGAAGTCTCCGCGCTTATAAATAGCCCACTGATGCCTCGGATCGAGACGCCTCACACAATCTGCTCTCCAGTCACTGAAAACTACATGTAACGTTTGGGGCGTGATTGTACCATTTGTAGAAAACTATAAAAAATCCATTCAAAATAAGAATTTGAGAGACAGACAAACAGGCTGCGCATGCTTCCGCAGGGCAGGAAGCCTCAGATTTTACTTCCTTTGCTGCAGCACGTTTTATTACTTGGTAAAGACTCCTTTTTCCTTAAGGTTTTTTTCCAAGATTCACTGACGTTGCTCTTGTCGTTACATCCAGTCTCAGAAGAGTCATAAAATTTGCTTTTACATTCGAGGGCATGGGTGCCTTTCACAGGCTCACAGTTTAGGGCTGCGCTGTCCCGCTCAGGTTCTTCATTACCTCCTTTCTCCTCATCCGATTTTGCCTTTTCCTGATGGCTGTGAGACCTGGCATTAGTGATGAATATTTCATTTGCAGGTACCTGGTCATCACTCCTGTAAGAAAAGGCACTGCCAATGTCGTAATCCACCTGCTGGGAACAGCTTGGCACAGAAACAGGGAGGGAGGAGGAGGAGGAGGAAGAAGAGGAAGTATTTTCTGTACTAGCATTAACAGAGTAGGGTAGATTTAAATAGTGACTGCCACACTCTTGATAGAAGCAGCACATGTGGAGCTTCTCGTACTCCTCCTTTGCCATCCGAAGGCGTTTCCTGTACGGACAGTCCTGAGGCACAAACCACTCCTGCGGTGAGCTGCCACTGAAGGAGCAGGCGGAGAAGCACCAGTTGTTCTGCATGAGGATCTCACCGTGGATTCTCTTCATTAGGTTGTTGATGAGGACAGATCTCCGCAGGTAGACTTCGGGATCGTCGATGAATTTCAGCTTTTCCAAAGACATGTAAAGAATATGGGCCCGCTCCTCGAACACGGAGATGGTCTGAAAATGCAAAAGACACAAGGTATGGAACTGAAGGCAAGGCGGGGGTTTGCTCCAGGCAAGGAGAAAGGAAATGAAGCGAAGTATCCCCCCTGCACCAGTACATTTTTAATTCTCTTTCTGAGGCTCCTTATATCGGCTTCTCATTTTGCACACCCATGTACCTCGGGACCTGCTTTCTCTTGGCCACAGCACTCACCCAGGTTTAGGAGGCAAGCAGCTGAGCATTACACTGCAGAGGCGATCACAGGGCACGAGTCCAGGATGGAAGAGTGAAATCCAGATGCACACATCTGGCTCTTTATTTGCTTTTGGGATTTGAACATAAAACTGTTGTGCAGTTTTGGTTTTCTATATAAATGGACCCTATTCAAGTGTCCCCTGTGGGGCTCTTACAAAGCTCTGAATCCAAGCAAAGGTCCCCTCCAGCAGCCCTGCAGCAAGTGTCAGAGCATTCCACCCAGTGCCAGTGGAAGAGGCCCACCAGTGAGCAGGTCTCCCTTTGCCGAGCTCCCTTATTCTGCTCTTGCGTACAAACGTGCACGCAGGGAGGGAAGCAGGGAGAAACCCATCTCAAAGTATCACGGCATCTGGAGAGCAGCTGTTGGCCCCCCTGCGCTCTACGGGACCGGTGGGAACGCAGACAGGCAGGGACAAGGTCAGGAAATGAGGAGAGGAGAGGGATTTGCAGAAATCCTGGCTCGGTGCCCGCAGATTTGTTCTCCCTTCCGTGGTCCTTCCAGGATTCCCATTTCTCAGCGTTGGCAGCACGAGCAGGTTACTGCCCCTGGGAGGCCCCAGGTCCCGCGCTGTAATCCCTACCCTGGGAATCCAAATCAGAGAGGGGGCAAGGCGTGCTACTGGAACCACTATTGACTGATTCTCGTTTTTAGTAAGAATTGGGTTTGCGTAGGAGGAGAGCAGCACAGCACAAAGACAGGCTGCTCGAGATCCTCCTCCCTCCTCAGCCCCCCATCTGTGGCTTGATCATTCTTCCCTTTCCCACATGGTTACAGCATTTTTGCAGAGTGGAAGTCGTAGCTATGAGGACTGAAAGAGCTTGAAGCACAGCTGCTTTTCACATCCATTCAGCTCCCCTCAGCCCTCTAGCTCTTCCCACAGCCTGGTCCTGTCTGCAGGGCTTAGAAGCAGCACAGTGCCTCGTAAAACCAAAAATTGGCCCATTTTCCATGTGAGTTCACAGCTGAAGCTCCTCTCTGTTAGAGAGAGCAATTTTCTGTAATAAATGACTCATTTATAATCATATTAAGCCTATAGGTTAATTTACACCCTTTATACCTGCTGCAGCAACAGCCAGCGAAGCAATAAAAGCCTGGAGCAAACCAGCAAGCCTTACACTGGGATCCTCCTGGAGATACATCCTGGAGGGCCACCGGTAAGAACAAGTTGTCAAACCACTTCTACTACAAATGTTTGCCAACAGCCCTTTGGAGAGAGGCTCTGGGCCCTACCGTCATGCCCTCCATGGGACAATCACCTCAGCACATAACTCTTTCTTTACTGGGCAGCAGAGGAATAGAAATTCAGAGAAACCTTGTGACATTCTCCCTCCTCAGAGCTCAGCGCTGCAAAGCAGGAAATGCACTTGTGCCAAAAGGAGGAACGGGTGGCCCAGGGTTTCTGACGTGCTGCACCTCTGCAGCAGCGCAGAACGACACCTGGGACAGTCCTAGCACCCCAACACCTTTCCAAGTGGGTTCTGTGCTGTTAGAAAGGGATAAGGAACTATTCCTCTTCTTTGTGAGGAAATCAGTCGCTGATACAAAAATCCAGCCAGCTAGCCAACCAAAAAACCTGGCTGAAATCACAGCAATGTGACACGTGGGAGACACAGTCACTGACCAGAGCACATTTGTCAGCACCCCCGGTGCTATACATTCATTGCTCCGGCAGCAGACTGGACACCTTCTGGAAGTAACAGCGGGTCAGTTTTTCACCTTCCCGAGCAGGTCTTTATTTCCTGCCAAGACTATCTGTAGCTGAAAATTCCTTCAGCTACTCTGAGGTCCTAGGGAAGCGAGCTCGGCATTACTGCTCCCTTCCCCTCTGTGGAAATCCCTCCAGGGAAACAGGATCCCCTGGGCACAGCTCCGTGCCCCGTGTCCCTGGCAGGGATGAGGCACTCGGCTCTCTTCGTGTCTCATGCGGCTGCCTCTGTTGACACAGGTACAGATAAGGTATAAACTCAGTCCGCGCCTTGATCTGGTTTAGCTTTCTGATTCTGAGGCTCTTGGGATACTGTTGCCTCCCAGAAACTGTGCTTTAATCAGATTATATTGTGTCCTCTCCATCGCCAATACTGCACGGGTGGCCATGGGCCAGGTATGACCCAGCAAGGTGAGGCTGGTGTCTCAAGGCACAAGTTATCTTTAAGCCCATCACTCCAGGCATTCACTTCCTTATAGGACTGTACCCTCAATGAAGAACAGCATTAAATCTCTCATTAAAATAAAGAAGTTAGGTTTTCAATTTATGGATTTGCTGGCCTGGGAAATGTTTGCTCTAATCCCTCCCCTGACAGCTTTCATTAAACAAAAATACTATTTCGTTTACTAATCTGTTCTTTTGGAGTTACTAGCTTTTTAATAAACAGGATTAAACACTGAAAGGAGCTTGTACTCACTTTCCAAGTCACTCTGTTTTTCTAGAGGATCCGTAATCCATTTGGGATACATGGAACCTACTGCTGTTTTCTGCCTTGAAAAAAGTTTTGACTGGGTGAGGAATCGTGGGCTCTCTTTATTTCAGCCCTTCCTTTCTGCTGCTCAAACACTGTCCTGGAGCTGTTTCTGTAAGCATGCTATAGGCTAAGAACAAAATAATCTGACGAAACCAAACCAGTTATACTCAGCGTTTCCATTCACAGTCGTTACAAATGAAGAAACGCCTTTGCTTCTTAAGCAATTCGATGGTAATAAAATAAGTGACAACTATTTGTTTCTGACCAAACAGCTGGATCATTCTCCCAGTTTCAGCCTCCTGGAAATGGGTCAACCGGGTGTTACCAAGCACCTGAAACTCGGGAGTAAAAACAATGACTGTTAGAAAACATACTTTATGTGCGCAGCTGCTGAGCGGTGGATGAAAATCCTCTTCTTCCACATATTTCCTTTTAAAGTACGTGATCTTGGATGCCGTTACAGGATTTGAAATTCCCCTGTAATGCGATCCTGCGGGCAATAAATCAGATATGACAAATGACATGCGGTTTGCCGGAGGTTTCTCCAAACAAAATACTTTTCATTTCCCTTCCCCGCGCTACAGGAGAGCTCCGCCGCCTATTTCCACATCTATCTGCGGCCACAGCAATAACCCCTGCCCGACCAGACCCGACTCGACCCGACCAGCGTCGGGGCTGCTGCAGCGCGGGGACCCGCTCCCGGCACCGGGACCCTCCGGGGAAACTTCGCTGCGGCCGCCGCCTTCCCCCCGAGCGCACCCGCGGGCGGGCCCCGGCCTCGGGCCGCAGTCCCGGACGGACCGACCCCGACCCCGGCCCCGGCCCGGCGCGGTGCTTACCTGCGGCGGGGGAGCCGGCAGCGGCGGCGGGGCCGGGGCGGCCGCAGCAGGGCGGCTCCCAAAGGGCGCGGTAAGCGGCGAGGTCGGCGGCTCCGTCGGCGGCGATGGGGCGGCCCAGCCGCTGCATGGGCAGCACCAGGGTCATCGCGGGCGCCGGCACCTGGAAGCGGAGGAAGCAGCGCGGTGAGCGCCCCGCAGCCCCCTTCAGCTGAGCCCCCGGCGCTCAGAGCCCTCCACACGCAGAGAGCACCCGCGTCTCTCCCCCGCATAGGCACGCGTTCATCTTGCTTCCCTTCGTACGGCACGGGCAGGACCGGCGCCCTCTCCCACAAAGGGCGCGGGGTCCTCGGGAGTTGCTGCGCGCTCCCCGCTCCCCCGGCGCTCACACACCGGCACGGATCCGCTCACTCGCTTCCCATTCTCCCACGGCGGCGCTGGCACGGCGCGCTCCGCACCGACGGGCGTGCGAGCCTGTGTGTGCCTGTGTGTGTGTGTGTGTGTGTGTGTGTGTGTGTGTGTGTGTGTGTGTGCGGGTGTGTGTGTGTGTGTGTGAGAAAGAGCGAGCGCGCCCAGCAGTTGGGGATCGCGTTTCTTTCTTCTTTCTTCCCTCCCGAACGGAACAAGACAGCAGAGACTTGGGTAGTTGTTTCCACTAGCCCCGATCGGGCTGAACTGGATCTGCCTCCAGTCAAAACACTGCGAGACTAAGACAGAGAATTGGCCGCGGCCTCACGCCGCGCCGCGCAGCCCCGCCGGAGCCAAGCACAACACCGGCGGAGCGGGCGGAATGCTAAGCAGGAGCGGGGAGCCCGGGGCCAGCGCCAGGAGGGGAGGGGAGGAGAGGGGAGGGAGCAAACTTTCTGCGAGGGGCTGAGTTCATCGTCACCTACTTCTTGCTTGGCAAAGGAGCGCGGAACAATGCGCCCAGACACGGCCCGGCCCCTCCCTCGCCTTCCTCCTCCTCCTCCACTCTCTAAGAAAGCGGCTGCCGCTTCCCGGTGTGCAGCCCTCCCGGAGGAGGATGAGGGCCCGAGGAAGCGGTGGGAAGGAGGGGGGCCGCAGGTGGAATTGCAGCCTTGTTTGTGTCAGCGGCTGAGAGCCTTCTGACAAGAGGCAAAAATCAACCGCAGCACGAGAGGGAAGGACAATAAATCACCCGCATCTGCCGCTTGTTTTCCTACCTTCGGGAAGAACGCAAGAGGCCGGCGCGTTGTTAGGAAAAACGGGATTCCAGCGTGCGCTGCCTGTGCCCCACGCTCCTGCCGGGTGAGAGCGGGATGCAGAGAGGCTGCAGCTCCAACCCCGGCAGTCCCACTGCCCTGGAGGGTGCCGAAACCCCTCCTCGGCATCAATTCACTCAGCCTGCACCACATCTGTTTCCTTCCAGCAGCCCATTAATGCCGTCTGCGGTGTTCCTGGGCATAAGGAACACAGAGGCAGGGAATGACAACCCACTACACTGGCCCATTGGAAGTTACCCCAACACAGACAACACGTTATTTATTCCCTGCACCTTTTGTGGCCAGCCAAGCACTGACACACAGAAAGGCTGGTTGAAACAACAAGTGGGTCGGGCTGCTGCCTGAAGAACAGGGCCAAAATGTGGCCCAAAAACCAGCTAAAAAGCCGTATATTTTGTGGCCGAAAAGATTACGCCAACATTAGAAAGCACCCATGGACTCTCCTCATTAATCTGTAGTGAGGAATCAGTCACAGGAGGACATCAATCTTCTCATGTTGGCATGATGTCAACAGTCAGCGGTTGTCTTTAGAGAATAAGGGTTGGAAGAAACTCACTGCTGCTTTGGGAAAGTCGGGATTTCTTTGCTCCTAATGAATTCGGCATCTCTTTGTGGGATTTTGTTTAATGAGAATATGAGATTCTGGCTGTGCTGCTTTTTATATCATATTTCATCACAAATAGGCCTTTCTGTGCTTGAACAGGGAAGGAGGGAGAGAAGGGAAGAAAGAATGGAAGGCGGGAGGGAGGGAGGGAAAAAAGGGAGAAAAAAAGAAGTAAGGAAAGGAGGGAAGTGTTGGGATGCCTTCTGCACAGCGCTGCTGGTTTATCTTGAAAACTGAGTTCTCTGGACAGCTGGTAAAATAAATGAACTGCTTCTGCTATTTACAACATGCTATTTACAACAACAGAGGCAAGCCAGTGAACTTCCATAAACAGCTACTGTCCAGGCACACTCCTCGTGTTGCCAAAGTGCACAAAACCAAGCCATAAATAACAGATCTTCCCTAGGAAAAACAAAGCAAAGCAAAAGCCCAGAAAACCAGAGCCCAAACCAAGCCCGTAGGTCTCAGTGTGTATTGCACTAGTGGCACTCGCCTACGAAATAAGCCCCATTTATAGTGAAGGAATTGCTCCAGCAGGCAGAAGCCGAGAACCAGGCTCTGAGAAGGGCTTGTGACTCTGGGTATGCTATTAGTTCCCGTTTGATTTTCCAGAGCACTGATTTCCAGCTGCTGCAGAGGAGTGGGAAGGGAGCTGCACTTGGCACATGGGAGAAGTCAGTCTCCTCGAAGGCAAAGCTGGAGATGGCAGAACTGACAGCCTCAAGTACGAGATGGTGTTTACTACAGAAGCACTACTGGACCTAGCTCCATAACCAGGACCTCTGGCACTGCTCCTGCAGAGCCAACCTACTGTTTTTACCCATTAAGAGTGGCCAAATCCCCTCCTGCCTACCCAGCAACTCAGTGTCTGAACCAGAAACAGAACCAGGTCTCACCATCCTCCAGCCATCAGCCCAACCCTTTCATATCCCATTATCCTATGCGGTGGAGGGATTTCATCCCAAATCCCATCCATTCCAAGGAGACTTTGCAGAACAGCACGTGCGTTGTTACGTTTCTGTTAACACCACTGGAAATAAAGGCTGAAAAATGCACATTAGAGCACACAATACACCCACTGTACAAAACTACAGCAAAAGGTTGACGCTTGGGGCTGGATTCAATTTTGCAAAATCCATTCGGGAGCCCAGTGTGGGCTTCGGTGGCACGGAAGCCAGGCAGAGCTTTATTGAAGCCAGCCCTCCAGCCTTAGGCTACCACAAGGTTTCTGTTTTGTCAGCCAAATGCACACGGTTTGAGGACACCTCCAGCAGCCTGAAGGTTCAAATGGCAAACTTGTTCCCTATGCAGCTTTCTGCAGTCACACTACTCTACATGGCACATGGCTCCTGCTCCATTTGCTGGGGTTTGCACTCACTATTCCTCCAGAGCCATTATGATGTTAATGAGAGAACTGTAATGATGCCATTCACGTTATAACAAGCCCGATGCCATGTCAGTGAAAAAGGCTCTTTATACGGTTCCAGAATGCCTCTAAGAATCCAAACTTAGACATAAAATGCCCGTGACAATAATGCTGCAGGTCTTTCCCAGATCAATAAAGACAAGGGAATAGATGTAAGCTGGCTATTCCTTTCTGAACTCTCAGATTTGTACCCAGGTACTGCTGTATCAGTACTTCAGGCTGTATCACATATTCTGGAGTGTTTCCATTGTATAACAACATGACTTGAGGAGAGAATAGTGTTTCTTAGCTGCACTGTGCATTGCTCACATCTGGATTTCAGTGCTTAGAAAACACAATTGCCATCATCTTGGTAGCTGTTACCTTCCTGGCATTATAGGAAACATACACTGCAGAAGCAATCAGCAAGCCTGCTGCACGAGCACTGCACGCAGGCTGTTAAGAGCAGAGTGACAGCCAGGGCGGGGAAAGGGAAAGACACAGTCCTTTATCCATGCTGGTGTGTGTACATTAAACCCAACAAACCCCAGTTATATCATGGGGAAACAATTCCAGGCCTGGGGGCAAGAGCATCATAGAAGAGGACGTATAGGAGCAGCAGGTAAATAAACAAGGACAGCAGCATCACAGGTGGAGAGAGCAGAGCTGTTCAGTAGAGACAACAGTGAAGCAATGACAGCCAAGGCGGAACTGTGACCACCTGACATGGAATCCTACAATCCCACACTGGTTTGGGTTGAAGGGACCTTAAAGCTCATCCAGTCCCAACCCCTCTGCCACGGGCAGGGACCCCTTCCACCGGAGCAGCTTGCTCCAAGCCCCTGTGTCCAACCTGGCCTTGAACACTGCC
>JBCJKH010053764.1:919-16226 GCA_039877255.1 Loriculus beryllinus
TGCTCAGCTACAAGGGATTCTTCTGCCCACGTCAAACCAGGTGGAGCAGTCTAATGGGATGCATGTGTCCCAGAGCCACTTGTAAGCAAGCATTCAGTCCGAGCTTTGGTAGCTAACTGTGGTAAGGACAATCCTGCTAGCATCATGTGTTTGAGCTTTCCTGAAGTTTATCTCAGAATGGCTCATCTCCTGGAGTCAAGGAGAGAATCACACCAACTTAGGTAGGGAATGTCACTCTAGACATCAGATGTGCATCTCACTAAGCCCTTCTCTTTAAAATACATGTGTACGCATATGCACACATGCATATCTATACATACACATGAGCATGTGTGCATGTGTCTATGACGATGTGGGGAAAAGTCTCACTCCCAGTCACTTGCTGCAGAGGCAGATGGTTGTCTCTACAAGTCAGTCCCAGGCTTTGAGACTCTTCAGAAGGATGCATTAGCCACATCTTTTATTTGAACAGGAAGCTTAGCAGCTTTGGAGGTGTTGTGCACACAGCACAATGTGACTGCTGCCGAGAGATTTCCAGGAATGCTCCTGTCATGTACACAAGCCTGCTGCCAGCCATTTCAGTCAAGACTCATAGAAAGTCAGTGGCAGAGACCTCAAAGCCAAGATCACCAAGGAGAACAGGGTAAAGAAGAGCGTTTCTGCCCCACCACTGACCTCCACATTCCCTTGTCCAACAGGAACTTTGCAGTGGGGCAATGTTACCCTGACGAGTGGCATTGGTCAAAAGCACCGTGCTACACCTTGAACACAAACAGATTCATGGAGAAAATACCACCCTGATGAGGAGTCTGCTGAAGTTTTCTTGGTTTTGTTTCTGTTTTTCTTTTCTGCCTTTGTGGTACCATAACCGTGATATGGATAAGGCTGTGTGATGACCAAGATGGCCATCAGTAGTTCTCTGCCCGGCAGTTGACAGACCTGATGGTCCATTTAAATCCATGTCTCATCACACATAAGATAAAAGGCTGTTCATAATATTTACAGTGAAGTTGGTGTTTGGGGTTTTTTCAGTCTTTTTCCCCATGCACAGAAGCTTGTTAGGTTTTTCTTGGTCACCCAATATAATGGCCCTTTTCCAGAATGGACTTTTCTTTCCAATACATTTACTTTAAAACTTAACTGCCTTTCGATTCCTCCAGATGAGTGTGCTTTGAAGAACCGTTGTGTTTGGAAAGCTCATCAAGAACTTGAGAGGCACGAAATTGTTGGCATTTTTCCTTTGCTCTTTCTCCATGTTTCCTTCCCATCGTTCCCCTTCTACCAAAGGAAACACTTTGCTTTTCTGACTATACCAACCCCAGCGAAGCGGAGATGGAAGGGACCCCGAGGCGGCATTACCACAATGAACGGCGCGCCAAGAGCTTTTTGTCCTTCAACGTAAGCAGCTCTCGGCATGGAAATCCCACAATATTGGGTCATAAAGGTTAATAAAACTGCAACAAATAATTTATCAGCGTGGTGGTTTGAAGGTGGATGTCGGTCACAATGACCAAATTTGCATCCCAGGGTAATTATCTTTTGGCATAAATAAAAGCCTTCCCAAAATTCTCCCGCCCCTCGCACAATGGCACCAAGAAGATGATTCCTCTTGACGCGCTGAACTTTTGAACCCGAGTAAAAAATCTTGGTTTTAGTTATACAAGAGAGTCATTGAAAGTTCATCGCCCTTTCTCACATTTTCCCCACCAAAGGGACATAAGGAGAAACATCAAGTGTAATATCCGTCAATGTTAGTGAGGCATTCAGAATACATCACCGATGCATAAATATCTCAAATGAAACTCCAGTGGCAGGAGGAGGCTCTGGAAGAATGGAGATGCACAGCAATATTTAATTAGAAATTGCATCAAAATTATTGTCTTCACTCATAAAAGGACTTCTCACAATCACTCCTTTGGTTCAAATATGAGCCTGAAATCCTGGTTGCCCCCATCCAAAAGCTCTAGATTTTTCCTGGTTCACTGGCTACTTTTTCCTGCCAAAGCTCATAAAAATCCAGACAGCAATTTGCTTAACACGAGGGGTGTGAAATCCCCACTTGGGGAAGGGGAAGTTAATTGGTAAAGAAAAGAATCGTGAATCCAGGCCACTGAGCAGTTTGAATTGGTGAGCTCTCTCGTGACCTTGATTTGTTGTGGTTTTATTTTCCTGAAATGTTTTTCCCAACACAAATTGGGAAAAATCTCTCCACTGGAATCACCATGCTCTGGCTTTTCGTGTCCCTTAAACAGAGCAGTGGGTGTGCGCTTTTTATGTAAGAGAAATGCTGATGAAGAAAGACTTCTGACATGACCAGCAGAAGAAAGCAGGCATACAACTTGCACAGATAATCCATCTAATGTGAACCCATGGCTGCCAAGCAGTTTGCTGCTAGCAGCGCTTGTGCAAGTAAAACTATCTGGAGCATCTTCATTTCTATACGCAGAAATTCGGTCAGGGGTGACCCACAACGTGTGCTATGAAGAACATCGGCTACACAGGCACAGAGTTGTCTGCTGACAGGAGACTCTCAGGCAAAAACGCTGCAGAGATATGGCAACAAGGACATGGACAGATGCCCCTACCTGGCAGAGGTCCCAGCTACCAAAGGCAATGTCAGTGTGGTTGAAGAAAGAACAGGAGGATGTAGACCATGGACAGGTTCTTGCACTAAGGAAGAGGCGATCACGACAACCTCAAGTCAAAACCAGACTATGGGAGATGTTAATTAAAAAAACCCTAAGGGTTTCCTAGTCTGTAATCCCTAGAGAGGCTCTTATATTCCTAACTTATATCCATTAATTAAGGAGAGTAAGGCACTACCACATGAAGGTCAAAGAAAGTTAAAATTACTGCATCCCTCCTTTCTGTACCACTACTTCGATTGTGTGTTGAGGGACCTACACTACTTCTGTTTACTCACTGCATCCTTTGTCAACCAATAGCTTCCACTCTTGCCAGTGAAGTCACACATTTCCCCTTTGTACATCAGCTGTCCTCAAGTTAACCTGTGTGGAAACACAAGTGGAGAGGAAAGCCTGCCATAGTCAGTGAAAGCGCCCATTGGTGCTAACATAGGCCTTGCTGTCAGACCCAACTCTAAGTGTTGTCAGAATTAAACTGAATGGTAGGGGAATAGGAAAGACAATGTAACTGTGGAAATCCTACCCACAAAGTATGACTATTCCACTCTCATGAGTCAACAAGCATTTCTATGGCTCTAAGTGGGACAGTATCGATAAAGGAGGCAGAAAATAGCTACTGGCACGATTGCCTTCAGGACTATCACTGTGTTGATTTGAGGATGTGATCAGAAATAATGCTGGGTCATTAAGAGACTCTCTTTAGCCTAAGCATTGTGCAAGTAATGCTAGATCAGACAGCTATTACAATAATCTCCTGTGGTAGAAGGGCAAATA
Source organism: Loriculus beryllinus (assembly GCA_039877255.1). NCBI lineage: Eukaryota > Metazoa > Chordata > Aves > Psittaciformes > Psittacidae > Loriculus > Loriculus beryllinus. Next base: position 4,339 of record JBCJKH010053764.1, read on the forward strand.
GCACGCTCATGAAATCAGCCCGTGATACCCAGCTGACATGCAGAGAATCATAATAATCATAGATAATGAAAAAGAAGGAATTAAAAGATACAAATGCAGAAGAAAAAGCACTCAGGCTCAGTGTGAAAAACTGTGAATTAGTTGACAGATATTCAACAAACAAGGTAACCAAATGGAGATGTTGTACTTAAAGTGCATGGCACAAGAGAGGGCAAGGATAGAGATCATTGACGAACTTATTATTGGTATATGGTACAAAGAGCAAGGGCGATAAAAATACCTTCAAGCATTCTGTGTCATTGAGAGTGGTGAAACAGCGAGCAGGAGATTTCCAAGAGAGGAAAACCAATTCCTTTCTGAACCATACAGAATGAGACACCTTTTTTCTTGGTGCTTTGAAAAATGCAGTGTTCAAATCAGGGAGGAAAAGTCAGAGCAGTATCTCCAGCCACCAAATCAGCAGGAAAGAGCAGGAGAAAATGTATACAAATCATTGTTTCCTATTTTCAGGTGTTTTAGTCATATTTTGCTTATTGAAACCCGAATGCAAATGCAAAGTTTCTTTGCATACACCAGTGAAAACAATGAATAAAACTTACACTTTTCCAGTGAAAGAAATTAACTATTGATTAATCTTTCTTGTCTTCCCCCTCCCCCCCAATAACTATTGAAAAAAGATTTCAACCTGTACAGAAGAGTTTGTAAATCTTGGTTCATCCTCCCCTTCAATGTCTTCCCATGAGACTTGCTGCTTGTTACCAGGGTTCTGAGCATGTTTTCCCTGTAATAATCCATGGCAATTTTCTGAAACATACCTGAATTTATGGTGTTATTCTCTATAAACTCACACTGCTTTTCGTCAAACAGCAATTGCATCCTTTGCCTTCCTCCAAGGGTTGCTCACAATTGCTGGCTGTTGCGTGTACACTTACTGAGTGCTAATTGCCAATGGAAATGAACAATTATATACACATGTGAACACAAGCGCACACATAGATGTGTATCTTTGCTGATAATAGCAAACTTCCAAAGAAGGAAGAATTCAGGAAGGATGGAAATGAGTAAAAAATTGAGTTGCTTTTGGAAAATCTTTTCAACCAGAAAGAACGAGATTTTTTTGATGTCAAAACGTTTCTCCTTAGAGCCTTGCATAGAGAATCATCTGCCTCGACAGTCAGGCTGTTTCCTTGTCACAGTTTCAAAATGAAATAGTCCTACCTTTGGTTCAGAATGAAATCTGTAAACATTTACATTTGTAAACCAAGAAAGAGCAGTTGGAGTGTTTGTGGAACCGAAGAGGAAGTAAAAAAAGAGTCATTTCCAGTCTTATTAAATTCCTCAGGTATTTTGTGGGTGTGTTTTGATTTATTGAATGAAAACCACAAAACACAACAAAAATAATTTCATTTTTCTTTGAGTATACCATCCTTTTTCCTTGGTTTGGTAAAGGAACAACTGATTCTTCAGCTTCTGCTGGAAGACTACTGACACTCCTCAAACCTTCCCCCGAGCATTCACAGCTCCATAACTTCTCATGAATAATGAACTAACTAGCATAAATGTGACACTTTCATGTATGTGACCTACCTGATTAATTGAGACCCACACCACTCTATGATCTATGTTATCTCATGCTGGCAGTTTATATATATTAGATAGACCTGAAACACACTTTTAATTGATTTTTATCAGCAAATCCAAAGAACTGCAGTTTGGTTTTCTACTATGCTCGTAGCCAGCCTGGATCTTCACTTCAGATGTACTACATCTCATACTTCAATGAATTTCTCCATCAAGATCACAACAAAGTAAAGATTTATTTATACATTAAAATGTGAAACAAAATATGGCATAAAGGAATAAGAGAGCAAAATGCAAACCCACACTGCTTAAAGCCTTATTAAAATCGATATACATCAACAATGACAAAAATATGTTTGATTCACCAGAAAAAGATAATAATCCAGTACTCAGAACTGCAAAGCAATTTGGATTTATATTTTTTTAAAAAGTAAAAAAGTCCAAATTCACTGCTAATTTTAGGGAAACTTTGGATGGAAAAGGGTTAATATAACACTATAATTCTTCATTGAGTTTCTCTAAAGAAAGATATGTATCTTCTGAAGACCTGAGGCAAAAGAATTTGAAGCCTCAGAGGCTTCTGGTTGGACATTAGGAGAAGCTCCTTTCTAGGGAAGCTGGTGCAATCCTGGCACAAACCAGCAGGAAGGTGGGGCATGTCCCATCTATGCAAAGCCATGCTTACACTGATCTAGTGTTGGGGACAGTTCTGCTGTGGATGGGAGGTTGGACCAGAGACACCGGAGGTTTCTTCCACCATTCCCACTTGGTGGCTTAGAAGATGAGGGGAACAAAGATCCACCTCATGTGATAGCTTCCCACTGAAGGTTTCTTCTATTCATCTGTCAGCCCAGGCAGTCCAAAAGCTTCTGCATAGGAAAACACATTCTCTGGCATAGTCTCATCGTTCCTGTATGCACAGAAAGCATGACTTCCAGAGTCCTGTTAGGATTCCACCAAGAACACACTCAAAGCAACCTTGGATTGGTTCCCATTCCTATTCCAGTATTTCTCACAACACTGTGATGCCTGGAAACGTATGTGAATGTGCATTCCAAACGCACCTGGCAAGACCTGAAAAGTCAAAGCTTTCATCATGCTCTGCTACTAATGTGCATTGTAAACAAGTGACAGATCCTAAAGCTATTGGAGGATATAAGACAGGAAATACAAGTGTGCACTTAATCCTGTTCCTGAGCAATGAATGCAGAAACACGGTGAAAAAGGGTGAGCACTCAGCAGAACTGCCCCAACAAGCTAGGATGCTCATTGTAGTTGGTTTTGGCTACTCAATGCTCTGACAACAGCTCTGTCTGAGTGGAAGCAGCCAGCTTCCAAGGGGCTGCCTCAGCAGACATGGTGGTTTTGGCTCTGAGTTGAGCCCCTTTTGTGGCAGAGACCCAGAGCACTTGGTATACTCCTGAGGTATGGGCCTACCTGCAGGGACCCAGACAAATACATAAAGGAGGAACACAGCAGACAACGAATAAAATGCCTTAAGGAATATGCCTCATTTTTATCTAATCTTGCATCTAATAACCATAGGGAGATCAACCATTTATGCAAGAATCCGCAGACCAGAAGAAGCCAAGGAAAGAAAGCATGATACATTGGCTACGAGCAGTGTCTCAGAATGTCAGATCTTACACATTTATGGCACTATCACATTCCAAAATGGCAGAGCATTTTTTCTTTAAGCTCTGGAGAGCATCAGATAAGGAGAAAACGTGGCGGAGGCACACAGACAAACAGGAAATTGAATGGGAAGGAGACATCAATGCTTCTGCAAACAAGCAAAGCAACAAAGACTTGCACTGCATTATGCCAAGGGAGAAAGCAAACCCAGAGCTAAGCAAAGAGAAATTAAAACGTTGTGCAGGCTCTAAGGCAGTGTAAGTCACAAACATACCAGAAAGGATATTCACCAGCCGAGCAGCAGTGGAATCGTTGCTTTCAGCAGTAAATTAAAGGAATCCTGACGTGAAACCATGGAGAAATAATCCATACAAAACCAGAGGAGTGAAATGGGAAAACAAACATAAAATATTGAGAGCATGACAGTATGATGCATTTGCTAGCAAGGGAGAAATCCTTTCTGATAACCCAGTACTGCAGGCACTGTTGCAGATTCAGAGCTGGTAAATTCATCGTGTGCTGAGCTTCAGATGCAGCTGGCCTCCAAGCACTTTCCTCTGTACAGAGAAGACACCACCCTGACTGGTGAAGACCTTGACTCGATAGCAATTGATATTGCAGAAAGCATCAACCCCATCAGATTCGGCACAGGTGTAGGGAGGTCCCAGGAAGCTCACCATGTACCATGTCTGTCATCTTCTCGAGGAGCCATGTCTCTATCACAAATACTAAGACATGCTGGGGTTCATTACTAGCATTGCAGATGAAAGCAGACAGGTCCTCACATCTAGGAAGAGAAACTCAGTTGGGATACAGGGAAGCTATTCTGAGGTTGAAGGCTGGCCTTAAAGGTGGACTTGATTATGAAAGGTGAAACAGACCCCACAGTTGGGCTCCTGGCCATTATGCTTCATACTTGGTGGACAAGCAAAAGTCAAGCAAATGAAACAGGTGGGGATTTAAAGCTGTGCACCCTGTGATTCTGCTCTCCCTAGCTTGAAGGCATTTAGCATATGAATAGGTGATGCTGACAATACTGCCCTGAGAAATATGTGTACAAAAAGAGGTGAGGCAAGCAGGCAAGTTTAGAGCTGTGCTATACAGCTCCTGTGCAGTCCAGAAAACCACAGAGATGCCTGCATTTCCTAGGGCAAAAATGCAGGTGCCTAAATGATTATGCACAGCCCTGGAGATGTGGGGCCTGATCTCACATGTGGGTCTCAACCACACAGCATCTGCAGGGAGAGCTGAGGTGTAGAGACACGCTCTAATGTCCCTCTTTAGGTCTCTGTAACTTCGAAAATTGTAACCCTACACACCCATGATTACACAGCAGTTTCCCATCAGTGTTTTTCCTCTGATGCCCACAGAGTTATGCTTAACCTGTATCAGTGTGATGGGAAAGAAACACAGTGAAGAACCTTTACACAGTGAAAAACCCAGGAGACAAAAGCCTCGCAGCACTGGATATTACAAATATACTTTGGGACAATGGGTGACCTGATGAAGAAAGTAGAGGTGGGAGAAGAAAATTCAGTGCTGAAAGGGCTCCTGCTACAATAATTGATCATGGGAGAGCCAGGAGGAGACTGTCTGGCCTAGAATAAGGCACCAACCTGGCACCATTATTGCTGAAAATGTATCTTACATGGTAAGAACTTCAGATGTGCACAAAGAAGTTCTTAGGGACACCGCTTGTTCAATGCTTTCCCAATAGAGATCGAGTCTTGCCCTAGATAGAGACAATGTTCTTCCCCAGTAAACTGAAGCGGCCAGCGGGGTGGGAAGGGAGCTTTCCATACAGGAAAGACAGTCAATGCCTTTGCTGGCTTGCCAAGACTCTTCTCTTTGCATATGGGCTGGATGTCAGTGTCTGACTGGGGAAGCATCAACTGCATCGACTCCTATATGGATCAGAACTACCTATTCCCTCTCAAAAGTTCCATTTTTGACAGTCCTCCTCCTGTGGCTCATGCTTCTCTACCCGAGCACCTCCAAGGGCTTTCCAGGACCCCATGAAAAAGAGGCAAACTTATGCCCTGTTTGGCTACTTCCAGGTTTGTAGTGCCAGAAGGAACAATGCTGATTGATTAACAGCAAAATAAAAGACTTGCCAGGTTCATTGGTTCTGGTGCATTCTGTCAGTACATCTCACTGATGAGGTGCAGCGATTGGAATTGGCAGGTTCAGGCCTCAACCCAAAAAAGTCAAATGTATGTCTAGCTTCTGCTTTCTAAATGTAGCTGCACAGAAGTGTCTTATGACTGCAGAAATATTTAACCCAGTTACAAACATGCAAACCTAAGCTTCTCCCAACAAATGCATGAGGAGATTTCTTTTTCCTTTGAAAAAAGGAAATAGGAGGGTGACAGGTATCATAGATTTGTGATTATGAACTAAATTATTGATGTTCTTATTATGAGCCCAACTCTTTATTGCGACTGAACGTTAGCTTATGACAGCTAATGGTCTATACAGTCTATTTGCTACATCATTTGTACCAGCCATCTAAACTACACCTAGTTCTCTCAATGTGCATGACTTTCAGGGTTGAAAGATTACTGCAGAGGAGAATTTGTGGATAGTAATTAAAATAAAAGCATTGAGTTCATTTCTATAGAACCTGATCCTTTCACTGATTTACAATGATCATTGACATACGTGGTTTTTACATGCAGGGTTGTCAAGGGAGCAAGATTCATAATGAAAACAGCTACGACCGACTTCCAATATGGGGTTCAAGCTGGGAGGTAGTTGCTTAGATACTGAATCGCCTTGAGTTTCCTCCTCCTGTTTACAGTTGTTTGTCAACGCATTGGGCAGCTGAAATGTCATAAAACTAAGATATCCCATCTTGCACCACAAATAATGAAGAGCACGTAAAATCATCAATGAAATCGTAAGTTCAAATGCTCAAACGTGCACATATAGATTGGTAGCATCTTTTTAACTAAAGAACAAGTTAATAACAAAAAAAGAGTGTTGTTCTGGATAATTTACAAGTGGAGCAAACGGCTACATTTGTCATTTAATTATTCAGACTAAATGGTTTAAGCAGAGTAACAGTGGTATCTGTTTATCTTGAAGTCATTTCCCAGGCACTAAACAAGTTATGGGCATGTTTTCCTCTCTCTGAGATCAATATCTCTCATGTTTGTGTACCATAATAATTACACACACGCAGGAAGGGCAAAAGTTGAGCAAGGCACCTAGAAAAGAAAGCCACAAGCAAATGCTTCAAACTTTACAATTCACATTTATTTTGAAAAAATGTTTTGTTAAAAATACTCCTACAAAGGCATTGGAGCAGCGGGTTTCTGTTTCCTTTATAAATACATCTGATTTAGTTTATTTATCTCAGTAACATTGAAAGACATCTGACGAAGCCAGGGGAAACCCTGGTCTGAATGGAAGACACATCCCTGTGTAACAAGGACCTGCACGCTATCTCCCCATTCACAATTAAAAAAATACAAATACTGTCATGAAAATGTTCCATTGTCCACAAGGCCATTGCCAACATACAGGATGAAGAGTAGGAAATAAGAGTTGAGGATGCCCATGGAGCCCAGCTGATATATCCTTGGACTAGCATTAGGAGGGTGAGGAGATGTAGCAGTGACTGGACAGACTTGTCTTTGGGCAGTTGAAGGATACACATAGTTTTCCCATCCTATACCACCAGCTCCTTCCAAAGCCATAACAAGGCTCCTCTCCCTACAAACCTTCCCTACAACGTATGCAGCTCTTCCACAAATCTTCCAGTTAAGGCTGATGGCTTCACACCTTGTCAAGCTGGAGCAGCCATATGAGCAAATCACAGTAATCCAATGCCAGGACAGGCAAGAGGATTTGTTGCCACAGTGCTCTACCCTCCCCTCTGCCCTGCTACATTACTGCCACCTCCCCATCTCACATTTTAGACCCCAACATAAGGCTCACTTCCCTCCACGACCTTCTTGCTTTCTCCCTTGCATTGCTGACCTAGGCTTTAGTCTCTGAGCTAGGAAAAGGTCTTCCCTGCCAGGACTCCTTTAAAATGGAAACATGGATAGCTATGTTGACTCTTCAGTTTCTCAGAAGCCCATTGACAGATGGCATCTGGGGCTGCAGGTTTGACTATCTGTGCCCATCTCACCCTGAAAGGAGCTCTTTGAGCTCCTAGCTGCAACGCACCCATGTCCTGCATCCCACCACAGCCTGTGTAGGTGAGTGGGAATCATCACTTGGAACAGTGCTTTGAAACACCAGGCTCATTTCTCCAGCAGGAACTGCTACTGCTTGGCTCTGGCTTCAGGTGCTCAAACACTCCCACAAACCTTAAAAATGGAGCCTCAAAGTGTGCCCTGACCTCATAGCTCATCCAAAACAGACGGCATGGCAGCGAGTGACTGAAGGCCAGCAAAGCAGACCTGAGAATAGGAATCGGAGCCTCAGACTGATGCACATCCTCATTTACCTGTGGGTAAGAGGCAGGGTTGGATCCTTTTCCCTGAACTATTCCATGGGAACATTGCTGGAGGATCCTGACACACCTGACTGGATTTCATACAGCTTTCTACCTCTTTACCAGGAAGATGCAGGAAGCGAGGTGGCTGTTTCCAGGGAGGAAAGGAAGGAAAGCAGGTAGGAAGAGGGGGGATTTTTTTCATAGGAAGAAATGTAGCTAAAACCAGGATCCCTGCAGAGATGTGCTGAGCCAGCTCCAAGGAAGGGATTCCCTGATGATGGCCCAAATACAAGCAAAACATCCATCCCTCATATACTGGGGAAGGGATAGAGGGCAAAGAAACATTGCAGAGAGCAGAAAGCTGGTGATGGAGATTGAGCAATAAAGGATGCAAGGGTCACAGGCTGAGAAGTGCATGGAGGAATGCCCCCTGAGTAAGGGGGTTTATGGTGGGATCAATGAGTTAAGGAACAGATGCAAATTCCCAGTCCCTGATTTCCCCCTGTCCAGCTCCAGCAGGACAGCAAGGGATGCGCTGTGCTGTGTGGTCTTGGTTCAGGAAGACCATTGCAAGGAGGGGAGAAGTGACCCAGGACTTCAGCAGGAGAATCTGGATGATCTGGGAGAAGGACCACAGCCTGGCACACTGGAGATGTGTGCATCTTGCAGAAGGGGCCCGTGTCAGGGCATCACAAACCACAGCTGAGAGCCAGAGCTCACATTCAGTCTCTCCAGCTCACTCACGCTCATTCTATCCCTATCCAAGCCAGGTTTTTCCCTGCCCAGACCTTCTGCTTGCTGGGTCAGGAGTGACCAAACTTGCCTGTCCACTCTATACACATGATCCAGGGTGAGCTCAAGTGTCTCATTTCCTTCCACTGTTCAACAGCCTGGAAGAAAACTCTGGAGCTTGGAAGCAAGATGGGTAGTGCTTCTACTGGTCTGAGGGATACAGCCACAGCCTGACAGTGACATGAGCAAGCTCCTGCTACAGAAGAATTCTGGGAACTCCTGCAATTTTAACTCAGATGTTTAAACAGGAATTGTATCCCAACTCCTTTGTGGCTGTCAGCCTTCATTTCTCTTTACCTCAATCATGTGAAAAGCCTTGCCTTGCCCCATGGACATGTGCTTTAGGGACTGTGAGGTTCCCAGGTACTGTGGGACCAGACACAGTGGTCACTATAAGCTGGGGTGGCCAACATGAATCCCATAGCCTTGCAACTTGGTTTCCTCGCATGAGGGTCGGGGTTGTCCTACAATAAAAGCTGTGATTCTCACATGGCTCCAATGCTCCCAGGATCATAAGCATAGGAGCTGGGATTTTCAGAGAAGAAGAGAACCATCAGAGAGCTTATAAAATCATCCACAAAAAAAACACTCCAGCTCCTTACAGCAGATCAGAGCCCAGAGGGGCCAAGTAAGAAGCACAAGTACATCAAACATCATGACCCTTCCTGGTCTTCTACATCTTACAAGGATCTGCAGGGGGCCAGGACTACACAGCCATGGACCCCTTCTGCTGCAGTCAGCCCCTCTGCCCCCTTTCCTGGACTGCTCTGCAGAGGGAAATGAATCACTGCCCCTAACAAACAGATTTTCACCTCTGCCATCAAGCTAGCCTGAGCAACAGAATGGCTTTTTGATTGGATCTAAGTTGCCCCCAAGCCATAAAGAACAAACCCTGCTCCAGAGCTGGGCCAGCACTCACAATTGCACTTAGTACCATGTCCTGAAGCCCCAACACTCCTTGCCTGCTTTGGGGTGTCTCTGGAATTCCACTGCATGCTCTCAGCCCAGCCCTGAATCGCTCCACTGCACCCAGACCTCTTGGCCCAATTTAGACACTTGCCCGAGGCTCCTTTCCTGCATTTTCATCCTTGAGGCAGCTCTCACTGGTCCATTTGGACTCACAGACATCCAAGCAGCCAGGAGTGACTGGCTGCCCCAGTGCAGAGGGGCGACAGTCTCAACAGAAACCACACCATAGCAGAGGAAGGAAAGAAGGGACCTCTCCTTACAGCAGCACTCCATGCACCCTCTGTGCATAAGGTCCTCTGAATCATAAAAAAAGATGTGAGGCAAGGATGCTTCTAAAGATCTTCCATATCCAGAGCACGAGGGCCCACCAACACAGCCTCCCTTTTTGTGCCATTACTGCTGTTTGAGGCACTGACGACACGCTGCAGCTTGTGCTACACAAGGAACTGGGAAGAGGAAGTAAGTGGTTTCCCTTGGCATGAGAAGTCCTCTGCCTCCACAGAAATCCTTCACCAGAAAGAGTGAAGAATGGAAAACCAATGGTGACTGATCGAGTGTTTGGGCTTTTAAAAGATTTAAAACGTGTTGGTCCCAAGAACGCAGTGATATAAAAGAAGTGCTGTAGGAATGCTGTTATACACCCCATGCCCCCAGGCATCCGTGACCCAGACAAACTGGAAGAGGTACTTTTGTGTTGAGGAGATTCTTTCTTAACACATTCGTCCAGTCACCTTTTGAATCCATCTAATGCTTGATCTCAACATGCTCCAGCAATGAGCTTCACCCTTCAACCACTCTTCTTTGAGCCAAGGAATACTCTGCTTCACCTGCCTTAGTGTTTTTATTGGGAGAATAGTGACTGCTGCTTATTCACTGTACCCACACCTTCCCTGATCTAACAGCATGAAGTTTTCATCATTGTGGTTCACCTCTGCCAGAGCAAGAATCACAATCTATTTACCTTTTATACCTCCCAGAGACGTCCGGCTGTTCCTGAGGCTCTGATAATAGCTGATATAATATACAGATATTATATCTGCACAATTCCTAGCTCCTGTGTATCGCTTTTGAGTTGAGGAGAACGGAATTATCACCAGCATATCAGAGAACTAGTGTCTCATAACCACATTCTTGTATGAAGGCTACTGTGTACTGATGTTTGGCAGCAATCAGAGACCTCATGTTTATTCCCCACTAGCAGAGAGCCAGCAAGGGTCTCTCTCAGGCTGGTGTCCACAGTGCCTGTGAGGCACTGTTAGTTGGGGTCTGGTGCTTTTGCCAACCTCCATCTCCCAGACTCATGAACCAACTCACTCACCACAAACTGCAGAAAGCTGAGTTGGAAGTGCAGAAGAAAAAGGCAACATGGGGAAAAGGGTGATTTGACTGTCAGCATTCACCTCCCTTGGGTTAGGGTAGCATCCCCCCTAGTCCTCCTTGAACTCCGTCCATTAGTTTTTGCTAAGAGAGCTAAAGACTCGACAAAGTTTAATCCTTTCCTCCTAGACTTAGTAGGAATCATCAAAGAATACAGTATGACATCTGTGCAGGAAATGACAACTGACCTTAGAGGTAGAAGTAGAAGCTACAGTTGAGGCAACTGAAAAATTCCTGAAATTCACTGGAATAAAAGAACTGGAAAAGTATCAGCCAAACATTTGTTGTTCTATTTTTCTGAAGGCAAAATGGACTTCCTGAAAAAAAAAAAAAAAGAATAAAAAATAAGGCATGCAAGGTCAAGTCTTGTTTGCAGGAATGGCAATCAGGGGCACTATGTGTATCTAACAGTCCGTGGTTGGACTGAGTGAATGATCAGTGTGCTACAGAAGCGGGGCTGCTACTGCATCCTACAAAGCACAGGACTGCAGAAAAATGTCTTGCAGAACTGGGGAAGGGGAGGGAGAGAATGGAGAGGAATTGCTGGATCAATTGTGAGACAGCTGGGAATGCAGAGCAAGGAAAAGACTTGTGGGGACGTCTTGCTTCCATCCCAAATTTCTGCATATAGCATTTGTCAGTGAAGTTGGCAGGAATAACAAAGGGACAGCACTAAGGTAAATCCCAAATATTTTCAGAGTGAAGGGAGTTTTCTAAGACAACAATGGAAGATTGCAACTCATATGGAAGCAAACACAGACCAAAGTTCTGTCCTGTCTTTGGGAAGAGCTCAATAGTTACAAGAAGCAGATCATCTTGGAGAAGTCTAAAGACAAAGCCAAAATAGGGTTGAAGATAAATGACTGTATAGTCTGCATAGTAGGAGGATTCTAGCAGCTCTCTGCAATGACAAAATGAAATCATAAATACAGAAGAGAATTTTGGGGTGGGAATTGCTTGTGAGACAGCCAGTGGCAGAACTGGACCTGAGTTGTGAATGAACATGGTGGAACCAACATGATGCAGATGAGACCAGTGCCCAAGTCACAAACTAAAGGTCCAGGACACAATGTGGTTGTGTTGA
>JBCJKH010053770.1:11995-28105 GCA_039877255.1 Loriculus beryllinus
TAGCAGCGCGATAGCAGCGCGATAGCAGCGCGATAGCAGCGCGATAGCAGCGCGATAGCAGCGCGATAGCAGCGCGATAGCAGCGCGACAGAGCCGCCCATGGGACCGGGCGCGGGGAGGGAGTCGCGATCCACTCCCTTGTCCTCTGCGCCGGCAGCGGGCGGGCAGCGCCCTGGTGCTGAGGGGAACTGCGGAGTATTGGCTATAACCGATAGTGGTGGTGGTACTAACTCCCGGTTATTTAGCTGGAGTAGGGAATCATACCGTATATATATTGCTATATCACGGCAATACCTTTGCAATCTGCTTTGCTCTCCGCTCATTTGCTTTTCTGAAACAGGCCGATGCCGCTTCTCTCTGATGAATGTTCTTTAAACGAGCGGGAAGGAGGGAGCCTCGGGGCCGCTTCCCCATCCGCAGCTCCGTAAGCAGCCACCCCTGCTCCGAAACCAGCCATGAATTTTTAACCATGTTCTGAGGTTTCTGCAGTTCACTGAATTATGCACCTTTAATATGATGGTACTTCAATAGCTGAGCTAATAGCACGGATTGTGGAAAGTATATTACGCTATTATAGATTAAAATAAAAGTGTGCCAATTATTCACTGGATTGACTGGAGAGGAATAAGAGCCATCTCTCTTAGCTGCCAGTCCTACAGCTCTGGTTGTCTTCAGCACATACATCAGATGAGCCAGGATTACGTCTTCCATCCATGCCTCATCCCTGATTTTGTGGCTTTCCTCACTGAATTCCTCCTCGGTGGGTGACGGTCACAAATACGGATCCTTGTCATTTCGCACATGGTTGTCAACGTTTGCGAGAAGTGAATGTGCTGGAACAAGTGAGATACACAGTGTTGCTAACAGCTTTCTGCAGAAGACAGAAGTCTCCTGGCTAACATATGCTTATTTAAAATATAAGAGAATGCAGTTAGAAGGGAAGATTTGAAAAGCCTCTTTTCTTAATCAGGATTTCACATCCCGGCAGCTGTGCTTGCCCCCTGACATTCACAACCAGGACACAAATGCAGGGGACTAGCCTTCAAGGAAAATCATGAACTTCTGGACCAAAGGAATGTATTTCTTAGTGGAATGCAGAGGACAGGGAGCTAGGCTTCCCTTCACATCTCTTGAGTCTCACCTCAGGGCAGAGACAGCAGCAGCAGCTGTTCAGCAGTCACTGTTTCCATCTTGGGCCACGTTCCTGAGGGTAAATAGGCATTCTGATATTTGTGAAATACCTTCATACCATACTGAAGTCTTCTGCATACCACTGGCAGGACGCATGCTACAGCTGGGAAGCCTACCCTAGGTTATATATTTAGAGACACTACAGTTTTTTAGATACTCCCCCCTGTTCTTTAGCTACTGCAGCTTTCCCAAAAGAAGTCTTTCTGCACTACATCCAGCAGAGAAATCCTGTCAGGAAGCCAAAAGGCTTTTGCTTATTCAAGGTATGATCCCTACAAGCCGTGTGTGGACAGCCAAGATATCAAAGAGTGGGTGTGACACAGATTTAGTGTAATCCTGGTGCTTCATGCATCCTAGCAGAAGCCTCACGTTCTCATCTCTGCTAGAGTTCAGGATTTCAGACACATCAAGAGACCCATTAAAAGAAGGAAGAACAGGAGACACCAAAGCAGAGTACACTTTTGCCTCACAGTAAGGCATACATCTGAAGGTGAGATCTGACCTCTCCTGAATCAGTCAGGCATGGGATTTGAGCCTCAAAAAATTGCAAATAATTTTCTGGTCTACAGAGGAAAACTAGAAACAGGAACATGTCATGGAAAGACCATTCCTGGAATTGAAACCAAACACATGAATATTTCAAGTTAACTGAACTGCATTATTGCTGAATCAATGCCTGACAAAAGGGAGGAGGAGCTCCAGTCTCAGCAAGTATCAATGACTGAGCACTGAAACACTTTCCATCACTCCACACTAGACTAGAACAAACCACTGGTGCAAGTTTTCCAGAAGCACTCCTCTCTGTGAGATCACCTGTCTCAGGTGTGCACCAAAAGGGCTTTGTTAAATCCTTGGTGGCTACCACGGATGCAGGAAAATATCACTGCAAAAGGACAAGCTATGCCCCAACCTATTTGAGGCAATCAGCATCCCTAAAGCCATCTTTGCTGGTGGTGTAGACAGCTCCTAGGAATCTGTGGCAGCTTTCCAAGAATTTTAGATGCTAATTAGCATGGTTTTGCAGTACAGTCTGTTCAGAAAATCCTAGTCTTAATAAGTCCCACAATGTGACTACTAACAGCATAAAGAGCCCGTGCCTGCAGCCCTTACACATTTCTACTGACATTGACTTGAATTGGAACCCTTAAGAAATCAGTGGGAGTTAAATATGTAGGACTCAGCCCTAATTAACTTGAATAGTATCTTCTCAAGCTCAGTGCATATCTGCTCTTTAGCTAGTTCAAGTGCCCAGTTTTCCACTACATTAGAAATATGTTACTGCAAAATCTGCTTCTCACACTCTTACACCTGCTTCTGCTTTGGTCCTTCTTTGCATTCACTTCCTAAATACATTCAGTTTTTTCTCTATAAAATCAAGCTTCATAATTCACTTGATCTGTCAAATGCTTAATCAAAAAATTAAACATTTCACCGAACTTCTAGTCCTTTCTCCTAAGGGAACATGAAGCTTAGGCTTTAAGCGGCATTTCTGCAGGTGTTATACCATGCAAGAAGTTCTCTACACGTATGAAGTCGAACTCCAGCTACGCTGTCCTGCTGTTGGAGCACACATCCAAACTAGAAATGAAGAAGGCTTTATGCCCTCTACATTATTCAGAGATTTGGGATTAAGGTAGCAAATGTTCTGCACCCTAATTTAAGAGTAGTCCCACCAGACAGCAACAATAAAAAAGAAAGCATTGTAACTGTGTATTCTCCTCCAGCCAAGCCTCCACTATGGGGCAAAGAAACACAAGGCACAGCCTACGAAACAAGGAAAAACCTGTGCAGTCACTGCTTCACTAGTGCAGAGAAGGCAGAAGCGGGTAGGGTGAATTAAACAGGGGATCTGTATCCTGCATCCTGGGGTTTCTCAAGTGGAAAATTTTTTTCAGATGAATCACACCTTCACACCATTCTTTTATTTGCATTGCAAACCATTTTGCTTCCTTCTAGTATTAGGGAAATTGGATAGCAGAGGAAAGATCATTGTCTATCTAAATCACTATTCTGCTTGAGGGTTACATCAGCGTATTATTTTAAATGTTAGGCCCATCATTTTGGTTTAGCAGGTACAAAATGTCTACACCTACTCCTGACAGCACTGCAGTATTTTTCTTAATTTTTTAGTTCCCACAGCTTGCTACACCTACTCCTTGAATATCATCAGAGTGTGCCAGTAGAAATCTATTCAGTTCCTATTCAGATTTATCCTAAGTGGAAATATATGAAGGTTTGTACTGGACACATGGAAAAGAATTTGAAAGGCTTTTTATAACTGACTTCTACTTCTTTAATTTTAAACTGAAAACCAAATTGTTCCCATTTATTGCCACTGATTTTGATTACCATGACATATGATCATTATAGCTTGGTTAAATAGGCAGAGACTCTAGAATTTAGTCTGTTTACCTGACTGCTTAGGGGTTAAAGGCAAAATTATTAACCTTAGTAATTTATTTCTTCATTTCAGTCTGTTGAGGTCAGTTGAAGTCTTTCCATTCACTTATCTGCGGCAGAAGGTCAAGGTGTAACCCTACAAAACATTAAATATGGGTAACTACCTTACTACCATGTGCTTGTGATTCAATTTGGATAAGGTGAAAATTAATCAACTGTTCAATGACAGTGAGCTAAAACCTAACCCTATCAATGCAAAAGCAACAACAAGAGAAAAGTTTGTAGGCCTTATTTTAGTTAACTGAGCAGTGTGAAGTAGCTGTCTTCCCTAAGGTAGTCATGGAGTCAGTCACTGAAGATGACAGCTTAAAACATGTGGATGCCTAAATTAGCTAGGATGCATCATCTTTATCTTTCTCTGATAATTAGACACAGAAGCCAGAATAGCTTAGAGTAAACTCTCATTATTTCAGGTGTTTTCAGATTAATTTTACCCTGAGAGCTTGCTCATCTTCTACTCAAGGGTCCTCCTTCAACTGCTCTGGTGCTCCAGATTGCACAGGGGCCATGTCTCTGCATGATGCCATCAATAAAACATTGATACCAGCTGCTTCAAGGAACTATTTTGTTGATTATTGTACATTCCTATAGGATTTCTAAAAGAAACTGTAAGAGACTGAAAAAGTACAAGGAACTGTTTTTCCTTTTTCCAGAAAAGTGTCCAGAAACCAGCTCCTCCCAGTATTCCTGATGTCTGTCTTTTTTTGAAATACCTCCATACTAAATTACTATAGCCTCTCTAAATCACCCTATATAAGATAAATGCACTCAAAATACATTTCATAACAGAAATAGTAAGTTGCAAAAAAAAAAAATATCTCCATATGAATTTGGAAAACAATTTCTGAGATCAAACCTAAAACCTTAAAAGTCAAATTAAATATTACATGACTTTAAACTGCAGTTTGATGAACTTCTATGTCTTCAAGTTGCTCATGTACAAGACGAGTTACAAAGTATGGTTTACTGAGGTGGACCAGTCACACGTATTCCTCTTTTTCTGCTTGGGAGCCCAGGGGCATTGGTTTTGAAAGCAAATCACATGTGGTTGCCACATAAGTACAGAATCAATGCCATAAGAATTATCCTGAGGACAAAGATCCTCACAGGTGATTGACAGCTTCACTAGAAGCCTTCCTCCAGCTGAGAAGACGCTTAGTGTGGACACACTGTCTAACAAAGCATAAGTTTTGCAGCCTTTCCCTAATTTTGGAAATTTATATGGTCTCTCTTTTTTATGTGACTTCCTATCTCCACAGCAGTTGAAGGAACAAAATTATCTACAGTTCCTCTCAACATCAAAGTTGGTTGAAATTGGCTGCTTAGATCCATTGCTAATAGGGGACATTTGCACGCACAGAGTAATTATGGTCATACAAAAATGACGCTGTTAGGTAAACTCAGAGAGGTCCTTTCAGCTCAATATTAAAGGGATGTTCAGTACGAAAAGGATTTCTTAGAAGTTCTACACTATCACTCCCGTATAATACCCTTATACCAGGATTTCTCTGCTGGATATACAGTCCTGCTTTGATTTCTTCTGCATTTACTGCAGGTGGCATTTGGTGTGTAAAATATACATCGAGATGGTTGCATCCCACTGTTTTCTGGGCAGTCTGCTTGGGAGGTCACCACTGGAGAATCTAACTGAGAACCATAAGTTTAGGTTTCAGGGCCAGGTCTGTTATGAATTTTTCTGATTTTGCACAGACAAGTGAAATGTCATTGGATCATCTAATGGGTTGTCATTTTGCATTTGAAACATGGAGTAAGTACACTGAATATAACAAATCTAAACTCCTATATGAGAAAGTAATGACAGAAAATCACCTTTTTGATTGCCAGAGGACTACCATCTATTGCTGGCAGAGCAGATGTAATCCTGCTTCTGACAGTCATCTCCCAGGAAGAAGGAGAGATTATCCAGTTAGCTCTCAGGATTGGCATCAGATTTTTTTGTTGTCTGAAGGTGGGTACAAGCTGTGTATTTGCAGATGGTCTCTTTATTTTTCTTTTTCCCCCATACAATTTAGACTGTCTGTGCAGAATACAATACATGGCAAATGGTCTCTGCCTGAAGTGAGTGTGTAGTCTGGTCTTATTTTCCAAGTACTGGAGTGTAGACATCTAGGGAGAGAAAAATGGCACAGCAACGTGGTCTTGAGGCCAAGCAGCACCAGCTGCCCTCTGGGCAGCCACAGGCATTAAAGTTCCTCCTGCATTGCAGCATTGCTAAGGAAGTAAATGGTAAATGTCCCTTACTGAGGCATTTTTTGAGATGACAGCTGTTGTTGTACATAACTGACGCATGATATCCCATGTTTGGTAGGACAAGTGATTCAAAGATGATTTCTTTACATTTAACACGGTTTTTGGACTGTTTTGATCCCGTCTCAAGGAGGATATTCAATGGGGCATGGGTAGGAATATATAGGTTACTCAAACTCTCATTTTGCCTGAAGAAATATTTCTCATTGTTAAGCAATTGGTTTGTTTCAGTAGCTTTCCCAGTTACAGTTAGGGCTGTAACTGTCTATAGCTCTGTAGTTCTGTCTTGTCACAAAACTGTGGTTTTCCTGCATTTTTCTAAGTCCTGAGTTGGGTACCTGCTGCATAAACAAGCATTTGTCATATGGATCAGGCAGAGAGAGAGAGAGAGCCAAAACAAGCAGGATTAAGGCAAATGTTATTTCATGAAAATAACACAGTAAAAACCAAATAGTATTTCATTACTATTAATATACTTTTTTAAAGCAGTATAATAACCATTTGTGGTTGGAAATTTCTACCAAGAGGTTTTAAGCCTCTGGTCCTTAAAGAAAAGCTGGCTTGCAATTATGCCTGGTTTCTCACACAAATAGATACTGAAAAACTATTGAGCAGTTCATCCACTCAAGTGCTTAAAGAAATACATCCATGGGGATAAAAGGATTTAAATTTTTAAATTAAAAGTTTTAAAAAAATTTTTAAATTAAAAGTTTTAAAAAAACTTCCAGTTAATTTTCCATTCTGAGCAGCCCTAGCCCCCGTGTTTCCACCAAGCTTCCCCCTACATCCAAACTTGGTTGTGCTTTTCTCCTGCCAGCAGTGACTAGAGGCAAGGCAGTGTCCTTCCCTCTCCTTCCAGAGTGCAATAGCACTGTGAAACAACTTGCCTCCATGAAGCCTCAAAAAGCCATAATGTGACAAAACGCTTTTGCTACAGCACAGCTGATTCTGGGACCCTGCTCAGAGACATAATGCTGCTCCTGGGAAAAAGCTCCAGTGTCAGAGACTACGTCTTTATACAGGTGATAATTTTGGCTGAATCACTCCAGTGTTGGATCAGAATTGACAGTTCATGTGTAAGAGTGACTAAAGTATCTTTTTTTCCTAAGGTAGAAAGACCTAAGGAGAGAAACTTGCTGCGAAGGACACTATGCCTTGTGAACGCCCCACAGTTGAGGTGACAGGCAGCGTAACTTCTTCAAACACCACAATTTCACTGCAGGAAGATAGTCCAGCTATTTTTTCCCGTTACTCCAGTTCCCCTTGAAGTCAAACCATGAGGAGAGGATGACATTGGGCTACACCTGTGTTCTCCTCAATTTAAATGGAAACACTTCCCGATAATGATAGTATTTTGGGGCTAATAAGATGACCCATTTTTACTCACCATTATGAAAAAGTAGGGTTGAGTAGCAAATATGAATAACTACATTTAACTGAGGTTGGTTTGTCAGAGATTTCTGTTATCCTCCTAACCATTTCATGGCCTGTTAAATGAGCTGAGACAACACTTCATGTCGCTGTTAGCATTTTAAATTATAAATAATGGTAACGATAAATAGCACCTCATGTTTTTACAGGCAATTTCAGTTGGATGAATAAAAATAACTAGTTCTGCCTGGATGCATGCATGACTTACATGCACATATTTACTTGCTTATTTTAAAAAACAATTTGAATGCTAGGAAGCTATTCCTAGCACTTGATTCTAGCCGTGTGTTTGTATCGTGTCATCAAATTATAACCAGACTGTTTAAAGAAAACCCAACAAACAGCAGGAAAATTTTCACAACAGGTTCTTTAAGGAGCTGACACAGACCCAGAGGGGAAGTTATCTGGGACACAGAGGGTCACCTTTTTACAGAATTCCCAAATACGTGCAAACAGCTTTTGTGCACTAAGGTCTGCAACTGGCAGTTTTAACCAATGAATTACAATCTCCGCCTTCTCTTATTCTTTGCCTGTTGGGGAATGTCTTCCTTGACCTCATCCATCAACAATCTCTGCAAAACTGAGTCATCCCACTTACATATACAGACATTAGATTTTGTGAAGGAAAACACAAAAGCAAGCCGCTATCTAACATGAAGACTATTTTTACTTCATTTATTTCGTACTACAGCCTTATTTTTTAAAAAATACCCCTGCTGTATCATACAGTCTTTTCAAGAGCTGTTTCAACTTCCATCTATAATACACCAAGCCAGGAGGGAGCTTGGAAAAGCACGAGTGGGTTGCTGCCCTTTGTGTCACTCAAAGTCTCTCCCCAAATGTACATCTCTCTCCATATTTCCAAACATGATCTTTCACACACATGTGTTGCTACATCTGTCTGCTACACAGACACGCTCTTGCTGAATTGATTTAAACAGGCAACTGGCACTAACAGGCACTGAAACACCCAGGACTTTGTTGGCAGTTTTCATGCAGGCAGCGCACACATTAATAATCTGAACAGGTTTTTCTCATCACCACTCCAGTCACACAAATTTTTAGGGATTCCTTCTAAATTATCTTACTACGTGGCATTACTAAGTTGGTGGAGAACAACTACATCTTTGATATTTTACGGGTAATAACTTTCATGCATAATTGGCACCATATTGATTTACATGCCACAAACCAAATTTTACTAGCAGTCATCTCAATAGTTGTCTAGAAAGTCAACCTTAGCATAAAGACTTCTACAAGCAATGTCTCCAGGGGCTCAGATTTTTGTAAGGGACAAATCATTCTCTTGTTGTTAATGGTTTAACCTCTGGGCATTTCTAAAGTAAATTTACTGATCTAACTAAATAACCTGAGTTTAGGATAAAATGTTTCAACAAAACCCAGGAAGTTGACAGTGTGCCATAACTCGCAACCTTTGTAGCCCAGTAGCTTTCATGTAAGTTTTCAAGAGAAACTACAGGTAAAATTTCACAGGCTGGGAAGTCTCACTCGAGTCTAACATAGGAATTAGTCAATCTGGAGATAGGAGCAAGCCCCATTTGAATGTTAGCAATATGGGCTCTGTTCCTGCTCCCTGTGGGAGGCTCCTTGGCTGCAAAGTCTATAAAGTTAACAGCCATGTGGGCGCAAGAAATCTGAAGAAAAGAAAAAGCACCACCCCACAATACTTTTTTTTTCCTTTGGTGAAGACATGGTTCCAGTTTCCAGCCTCACATGGAGCTAGAAGTGTCTAGTCACATCTAACACATCTGTTCTCAAGAATCTTTTTACAAAGCATTATTACTTACATTTCAAGTTATAAGTGTTCCTACATTTTCACTGCCATTTCATGGCAGTGGCAAGAGCACAGTATTTCCTAAGGACTGTGCCTTTTACTGATTTTTTTTTCCCAAGGATACATATCTGAATGAGAACGCCATTAGCTTCAGCGTAAAACTGGTAGCTAAACCTGCTCACATGCTCATAGTGCCTTCAAAGAGTTAAAGACGATCCATCACCTTGCTCTGAGCACTGCAGATTTAACAATTGCAAAGGACAGTATTCATTATAACAACAAAAATAAAATTGTTCTTTGAGAGACAATGAACTCATGACTCATTTTGCACTACACAAGACATTGTTTTAACATAGGCCATTTGGCACAAAATAAAAGATATAAATAGAGGCCTGTTTCTGCAGCAAGCTAGCACCTAACACTCCTGCAATGACTACCATTCAGACAAGAGAAGAGCTACAACAAGGGACAAACAAAGCCTTGCTTTCATGCTGGCCCCATGTGCTCAGGTGAATTTTATCCTCTGTGTCTAACAGATTTCTGTCCTTGACACATACAACCTGTTGCAGAAGAGGCAGACTACAGAATGGCTGTGCAGCCATGTTACTTTTGTTGGCCACTTTGAGCTGCTGCTTGACTGTGACATGAATATTGAACATTTGCCACCAAAGCAAAAACACCGGCAAGAACCACACTGTTTCATCTCACTACCCTTAGGAACTAATAAGTGCTCTGTACTTACAAGTCTGTCCCTTAATTGTAGATCGTACCCTCCTTCTCTTCATCATATAGGAATCCTGTTGGTTTAAGTGAGCCCTTTTCCAGTTACTTTGAAATCCCCACTAGATTTCCCCATTCAGTTCCTGCTCAGCTGCAGGAACCTCCAGCCTACCAGCCATTCTCCCAGGACAGCAATAACTGATCCCCCAGTCACCCACAGATAGGGCAAACTAGTAAATGCACTGCTTGTGTGAGTATCAGAAAAGAGGAAAGAGGAGAGAGCATGAAGGAATAGAAGCAAATTGTCTCTAAATATCCGATAAAATCAATATACTCTTCTGCGTTCTTATGTGATATCTGGTGTATGTCCCAGTAGGACCAAGTGGAGGCTTTGCCTGTTTGGTTCAGCATTGTTTGTTGGCTTGCCCTGATTTGTTTTCACGTTATGTTGAGTTAGGCTATACTTTAAAGGCAGATTCTGGACAACTCTGACGTGAGCTACTATCACATGGCCTTTAAGGGACCTTTTGTCCATAAAAGAGGTGAAACATAGTTCTGCCATATTTTCTCCCTTCTGTAGAAATGCAATTCTCTCTTCCTCAGAATGTTCCTTATAGCAAGGGTACATCTTTGATATAGATACATCAGCATAACATTCCTGCTCAGCAGGAGAATTCCCTACTTGGTATTTGCAGGCAGATAATTGTTCTCCATTCCTGATACTGTTTTCTATCACACATGGGATGTGAAAAATGATCCATCCCTCAACATGGACACTTGCTGTGCTTTCCCTATGACACTGATACGTCTATCCAAAGCCAGGTGCAAACTCCAGGAGAAGGGAATACCTCTGCTTTAAAGGCAACTGGCTCTCACGTCCTTGACAAAAGATACTGCCATAAAAAGCAGTCCCCTCTGTCCCTGGCTTGGATATCAGGGATGCGGCAGAGCAGGGGAAGGGGAAGCACAGCTGCACTGCTTCCCGCAGGGCTTGGAACTGCTCTCTCACATGGTTGGATATGGCAGAGGACTGAATTGTCACCACAGCTTAACACCATTCTTTTTATGTCTTTGCTTATGTAAATTAAAAACTTTTAAAATCCCAGCGCACAGGCTTAGACACCAAAGCAGCTAATTAAGATGGAAATTCTCAGCTCTTTTATAACCTTTTTGGGCACTGTTTTCAGTTGAGAAATCAGTGTGATATTTTGCACACAAAATTCCTCAAATACGGAAGGCATGAAATTTGAACTTTTAAAGGCAATGTTCCTTACGATCCGATGTCCATTGCAGAAAGAACAGCGGAATAATGAAACAGCTTGAAATTCTGCTTTCATGATGCGCTTTGTACTTTACTTTCCTTTGGAGAAAGCGCCTATATCTTAATAAGTCCCACTGAGGGAAAGGCTGTACTGGAGGGAGAAACATTCTCTAAAGACATTCTGATGTGGTTTTTTGCTGTCTTTCAGTCTGTTCTTTTGAATGGGGCAGCTTCTTCAAAAAAAAAAAGAAAAGACCCCCTCTCTGCCGCAGATTGAGTCTCATTTGGAAGAGGTTTAGGAAGAACAATTGCTGTACAACTCTGCTCTCTTCCGTCTTCTTTCAGTGCATAAATCTGAACAGGAACTCACGTGCTGCACAGAACTGGAAGCTCAGTTTGTCGCAGCCATGTTGGAAGGCTGTGCTAGGTTTGTCCCTCACTGCCACCACCAGTGATGCCCTGACCCTGTGCAGCTGCTGTCACTTGTCCCTGAGAACCAGACCTCCAGGTCCCAGTGCTGTTGCCAGAGGTGCTGCTACACTGTGGAAGATTTGAAAAGGTCACCAGTGTGAAGAGCAGGAGCAAGACGGCTTTGTTAAAAGGCTCCAGGTTATTCTCGTGCACATTACAACTTGGAGCTTAGACTCTCGTCCTCTGAGGAAAAGGCTTTGGAAACTTCGTATGTTCCTCTTCCCCTTCAAAATAAGCACAGTGAAGAGTAAGTCAGTTGGAAGGCAAGTACCCCCCAGTATCTCCTCTTTGGAGAGGTGTTAGTTACACTTCGGTTATCCTCCTAACTAAAGTAACTCTTTCTTGAGGAAAAATCAATACGGTTGAAGTGCAGGCCAGACCCACTGCTAACACTCCTCCTTAGTTCTTCTCCTGTCTTTTGGAAAATATGTCTGCAGCCATCTCACACCTGACAGCTCTCACCAGGTATGGGCTAAATGGTGAAAATCAACCCAGAAGAGAACACTTTCTTTTCTTTTTTACTCAGAAGAGCATGCAAAAGTAAGGGTAGAAGAGGAAAGCTAAACAGTTTTCTGGAGTCAGTTCCCACTAGGGGTTACCTCTGGGAACACTAATGAGTTTGGAGAGTCCACACAAAGGCAGCAAGCCAATTGCAAACTGGACAGGATAAGCTGCTGCAGGACCAAGAATGCTCTCACAGCATGCTGCCTCTCTTGTTACTGTGACAACAAAACTCATCTGAAAGCAAAGACTAGACTTTGTTTTTTACTTCAGAATTAACTTCCAGTGATAAGACTGAATCCCTCTCCCGCCCCCCCCCCCCGCCCCCCCTGAAAGAGAAGAAGGCAACAACTAACCAGCACCAGTCAACAACTAGCACCAGTCATACAAACCCAATCTGTACATTCTTGTTCTCCTTCCCCTACACTCTCTTAACAAGCAGGGTGCTAGTCAATCACTATGCTAGAAATGCACCACAGAAAGCTCTTTCTTACTGGGTGGGCCTTAGTGCCTTTGGCAATAAAATAAACTTCGTTGTACATTTGATGTATCCTGAATATATCTGCACGCAAAGCTAGTATGAATCCAGTCTAAGGCACCATTACTGTAAGTCACTAAAGTACTTTTTTCAAGTTTCTAAGGCCTTTCCTTAGATTTTACTACTCACTTGCTGCTTGCTTGTTATATCCTCTCCATTAACAGAGAGCAGATGATAAATAGTAAATGCAGGTAAGCTTCAGCAACTCAAACTATCATGTGCATTTGTGGTTCATGCTCAAACACTAAGAAAAACATGGTACTTCCCAGCATACAAATTAACTGAGCTGAATAGGCATACCTACTACGGGCACAGCTTTTACAGTGAAATGGGGGGACTGTGCTACTTGCCAGAGCCAAACTCACAACTCCATCTACATGCAGTGGTAGCAGACGTGCAGTTGTGTGCATCTATCTTTATATACCTGTACATAATTGCACTAACAGAACCTGTGCAGATTCACATCTCCTATAAACTGGGTAGATCACGCACTGAAAACCTGGGTGGGGAGCACTGGTGTGAATGGGAGAAGCAAAAATATCTGACATCCCTTTTCAAAGCAAGCCAGTAAACAAATGCAGCCAAAGTGATTGTACTGAATCCAGTTATATGCCACGTGAAAAAGGCTCCCACAGACATGTCAGCACTGGGAGCCTGAAGGGAAAACTGGCTGCAAGTAAAAACAAAACTGACTCACCTATTTTCCTTGTCTAGGATGAGAAAAAACTATTGGAAGATAAACAGCTACGGTAATTCTTGAAAAGCAGACTGTTTTTATAAAACTCCCTTTTCTAGCGACGTTAAGTGGAATTATCAGCCAAACAAAATTTACCTCACTTTTGAAGTATGATTTTTAAACTTGGAAGAACCTTCAAAATAGGAAGAGGCCACCCGAAATCAGCAAGTGGGAGACCCAGTACGGCAGATACAGATCACTACCTGAAAAAGAGCTAATATTCTAAATATTCCACCTTGCTTGCAGCACCAGGCAGGTTAGTACATGCTGGTTTCATTTAAGTAACTTTTATCCTTCTGGAAATCTCACTGCAAAGTGTTTAAAGTGAACTTGAAAGAGAGAGATGCATGCAAATGAACTGGATAATGTCTCCCCAGCACTTGGCAGAATTTCAAAGTTGAGTCATACATTATGGCTCTGTAAATTTGGGTTTTGTGTAAGTGATAGATTCTACCCACTCCAGATTTAAATCACAGGGGATAAAGCTCAGACATGTAATGGTTGATATACATCCTCCACTGTAAATGCACACTTACTGATACATCAAAAGGAGAATGTTCCTGTCTGAATGCTGAGAGAACAACTGAACATCCAAATGGAAGCATTGGTAGTGGATAACTGAAGAGATAAGGAGCTGGATCCCAATCCAGCAAAACAAATAGAGTGCGAGTAAACCTTGAGAAACCTTGAAAGAAGAATTGCTGGGGCTAGATGGTTGCTGGATTTCAGATCTAGCTGACCAAAACCACAGGCTCAGGCTGCAGATCAATGGGCTCCTTCAAAGCCATCAACATATTCTGTTCCCAAGACCAGAAGGGCTCTTGTTACCATCAGCTGGAAGAGGTGGGTGGGTGTCAGCTCCGCTAAATGTGGGTGGAGCATCAGGTAGCATTCCACCAGACTAAGTTCACCTCATTTGTATAGCATTCATCTGCACCTTTGATCATTAGCACGGAGTACCTTCTCTTAATGTGGAGGGGAAGGTAGATAGGCAGCAGGCACAAAAGAGAGAGATAATGGAAAGTAGGACAACAGCCAAGAAAATAGGGACCAAAAAAAGTCATATCCATACATCCAGTTCTGCCAATATTGGCCTCCTTCAAAGGCCCCAGATTTGGGGGCAAGCAGGGGTCAAAAGTGTTCCCTCCTAACCTCCCTTCTAGTTTTTTTTGGTATTGCTTGGTAACAAAATAAGGGAAAATCACCACATTTAAACAAGGTAATACAGGACAACTAACTCACGCAGAACAGTTGCATCCTGGATGGTAGCCCACATGCTTCAGAGATTAGCTGAAGCTCGGAACTGCAATTTGAGTAACTTCTTTTGATGTGCCATCTGGTGAATCATTTACTGGGAATGTCTTAATCACATCAAAGGCATCCATCAGCGCGCGCAGATTTTGTCGGTGTTCAGGGCTCTGACTGTATATTGCATTCAAGGAACAGATATATTAGTACAGAATTAAGCTTTACCGCAGTGCTTTCTCCCGTAGTAATATAAAAATATGCAGTGTATTACCACTATGGCCTCCAGCACTCGTTTTCAGAAGAGCACTATTTCACTAGAACATCAAAAAAGCTGCTACTCCGCAATCAGACTTGCTCATATTTCTGAAAACTTGTAAAAAAAGACACACATCCGTGGAATAAAACAAAAAAATTAAATGCATATTCCCTATTGAGAAGACCCATTGGCAGCAAGCTCTAATGTCAGTTACATTGATGTAGATCCAAGAAGAAATTTTTTTACAATGAAGGTGGTGAAACATTGGAGCAGATTGCCCAGAGAGGTGGTAGGTTCCCCATCCCTGGAGACATTCAAGGTCAGGCTGAACAGGGCTCTGAGGAACCTGATCTAGTTGCAAGTGTCCCTGCTCATTACAGGGGGGGTTGGAGTAGATGACCTTTGAAGGTTCCTTCCAACCCAAACTATTCTATGGCTCTATGACATCCGTTCCCCATACTCAAAACGCAAATCTTGTTACTACTGACTCCCCTTATCTAAATCCTGAAGCTAAATT
Organism: Loriculus beryllinus; assembly: GCA_039877255.1. Classification (NCBI taxonomy): domain Eukaryota; kingdom Metazoa; phylum Chordata; class Aves; order Psittaciformes; family Psittacidae; genus Loriculus; species Loriculus beryllinus. Next base: position 27,389 of record JBCJKH010053770.1, read on the forward strand.
AGGGTCATACCAAATAAATAAAAAAATAAAGTCTTCCTGGCTACAAAATATAGTTTTAAGGCACCATACACAATTATATTGCCAGAAAGCCAAGGCCAGGTTATACCTATTTTCACGTCGGCCTTGCCTTGCTGTGTAAGCACTTTCAATTCCCTTATCCTTCTACATCTCCCCAACACACCCCTCACAGCTCACTGCTTGTCCATGGCCAACAGGAGGCCCTCAAAGCCCCACAGACCCCAAGCCCAGGTGAGCACGACAACACGGCTCCCGCGGCAGACACAGCCCGGCCCGCAGTCTCCGTTATCCTCTCCGGCCCCTGCCCGGCTTCCTCCGGCCCGACCCATCTCACACACCAGCCCCATAAATCCGCGGTCAGCAGCCACGCCCCCTCCGCCACGCCCCATTTCCCCGCCACGCCCCCTTTCCCCGTCACGCCCCCTTTCCCCGCCACGCCCCCTTTCCCCGCCACGCCACGCCCCGCGGTGGCGGCGGCAGCAGCAGCAGCGTGTGGCAGCAGCGCGGCGCTCGGCCTGATTTACGGCTCTGCTGTAAACGGCTCCCCGCCGCCGCACCGCCACGGCAACAAGTCTCGTGAGTGCCGCTGAACGGGCGGCGATCTCGAGGCCGGCTGAGGCCCTCGCCGAGCCAGGGCCTTGTGCCGGTCCCGGTCCCGGTCCCGTTCCCGGTCCCGGTCCCGGTCCCGGTCCCGCTCCG
>JBCJKH010053773.1:7161-21653 GCA_039877255.1 Loriculus beryllinus
ATGTGCTGATGAAATTTGATAAAAATATAAAGCTAATTGGAAATATAGAAGAGCCTGATCCAGGAAGAGATGAATATTCTAGCAGATTGAAATAAAAGAAGTGAATTAATGTCAGTAATACCAAGTAAAAGGTCATCTTTCTAGGAACTAGCTGAAATTCAACTGCTGAACAGGGATTTATCAGACAATAACTTTGAGAAGAAAGATGTGGGTGGAATGTGTCTAGTGGTCCAGTTGGCCATTGGATGACTATAAAGCAGCAGGAAGATAAAGCATTATAAAAGAGAAAGACACTTTCTGGGTATACACGTGGATTACTAAGATAGAAGAATGTTTAATTATATCTATTATATTTATATTATATTTATATTATATATATAGTTATATTTAATTGCAAGGCATTAGTGAGTCCTTGGTTGGAGTAGTCATATTGCTTAGCTGTTTTCACATTACTTACATAGATGAGAGAGAGAAGAGAGAGGCACCTCTGAGAGATGGTTTAGAGTGGGATTTATGAAAGCTTAAGGAGACTCCACTCCAAATGCTGGTGTTTTAAGTTATATCCTCTATATCCCCTAAAATACATGGTTTTATTCATTTGCCTAAAAAAAAAAATTAAAAAAATATGTAATTAGATTGTAGTAAGTAGGGTGTAACTCTACTGAGTATATTGGTAGAAAGGCCTTCTTGTGAGGGGGCACTAACAAAGTGACATGTTAAGCCTAATGGAATTCTAGCAGAGAATGGATGAGATGACTTTATGTAAGGTCTGTGTTGGAAAAGAAAAATAACTGGTAACTCTAACGACTATTGCTGAAGAGGAATAGCAGAGAAAAAAAAAAGAAAGAAAGAAAAAGGTGATAGGTTGTTTGTAAATAAATGGAATTTAAATAAGGGTAAGTTCTGCTTGTGTGAGAGAATTTCTTGAACAGCCTTCAGAAATCCTATAAGTGAGAAAAGATATGCATTTCAAATGGAGCTGAAACTTGTTGAATCAGGTTAAATTAAGTAACTGTTTGTTATTGCAGGTACCTTGCTGTGAAGTGACAGGAGTTGATTTCCATTCCCAAATTCCTTTGAAATAATTTTTTGATGAATCCACAGATGTCTGCTATTGAACACCAGCTCTGCACACAAATTTTCTTTTTGTTACACAGGCTGAGCTCTATTCAATTAAACTCTGTGCTCTGCTTCCCCTGCCCTCCAACTGAGTCACTGCTGGTCCCTCCCTTTCCTGCTTCTAAAAGCTGGAGAAAATTGGTGATATCCTTTCAAAGTGATTGGTAACACCAGTATAAACAAAGATCTATTTTCATGTAGACAGAATTATAGCTAGGTGTCAGTCTTAAATATGTGAGAAGATTATAAGGGGGTTTTCAACCTAGTAAAGTTATGACAGTATTATCACATAAAGTTCTAACAGAGTTTTGTCTCATAAATACAATTTAACAGCCCTCATAAGCTATTAACAGCTATTCACTCAATAACATTTACTGTGTGTTATTTGTCCTTTAATATTAAAGTATGTCTGTGTCTATTCAGTGTTGAGTTAAAGTTACTGTAATATAAATAACAATTCTATCTGTATTGCCTGAACTGAATGTTGTGCAAGTTGGCCGAAGTAGTTGACTTACTTATGGTTTGGTGCCTAAATCTAGAGAATTAATGATGAATTAATTCAGAGAATAATAGTTCTTGCAGTTCTTGCTCATCGGGAATAGTTGAGAGAGAACTATTAGAGAAATAGTTCTTGCAGTTCCATGGCTCATCGGGAGATGGGTATGTTTGTGCTAAGCCCAGCCTTGATTGCTGTAAGTCAGAACTGGAACAGGGTCTGACCTTTTCCTTCAGGGGTTCCTGCAGCTCTTTTCCTGCTGATACCTGCACCCAACACAGTACATCCCCAGTGAGCAGAAGCTGGCAAACCTTTCTTTGTCACGCTTTACATGGAGTGTGTTCTTCAAACTCCCTGTTGCTTCTAGCAATGTGAAACTACGCTGGCTTTTTTTCAAAGCATATCCTGGTAATTTTCTTGATGTGTTAGAATAGCTTCTAGTTGCATTACTCATCATTTCTATTCAGAAACAAATTAAAAATAAGTAAAAAATAAAAAAAAAAAAATTTTTCCAGTTCTGTTTTTGTATGTTCCCCAAATATTACTCTACTCTTAATTTATACTTAGTTTTGCCTCTGATGTGCATGAGAGGTGAACAGTCAGTATGAAAGTTCTCTTCAGTTCCACTCCCTCAAGCCATAACAACCAACTGATGTCAGTTACCTCAAAAGCAAATTAATACCACTCTTGTTTTGTTGAATCAATATTAATGTGTTTTTCCTGTAATTTTCAGGTTTTGACAACAGTGGCTACCAGCAAAGCTGAGGTAGGAAATCCTGGCTTACATGGGTGGGATGTTAAATAGCTCTCTGCCATTTTGATAGTGGGGCTTGCTTTCTTGCAATTTTGGGGTGAAAATTTAAAGGGGCTTCACTGTGACACATGCTGTTTCTAGCATTTAATGAAACAATCTTTGGAATTCTTGTCTTGTTATAAAATGTGTAAGCTGATAAATTCCTCCTAGGAAAGTTTTATTATTATGTAGGTCTTTGAAACTGCGTAGTTCAGAGCTTTGATAAGCATGTGTTGTAATTTCCCATCAATAGAAGGTGGCTGCTTGACCTTCCTCTATGCCCTTCAATTTTTCTTCATTGCTTCAGAGCAACAAATACACTGTATCTGCTCCAAGGTCATCTCAGCTGTTTGGCTTGCGTTCCTTCCAAGTCCTTGGCTTGCCTCACTCTTTGGTACCATATGACATGAGCTGTTTGAACAGACTGAACATGAGAGAGAAGTTTAATTTTATGACACAATGCTAGTAGCTGAATTCTTGATCAATTCTGGAATGACATTAGCTATACAGTGTGTTGTGTATGGTGTCTGTGGTGTCTACAGTGCTTGCCATTGCTAGTTTAAATTGATCGTTTTGTATCTGCATTTATTTTGTTAGCTTTTCTAGTCGTGTGTGAGTATTTTACCTGGTCTTAATGAGTCTAACTTTATTCTTAGAGGTGAAAATATTCTGATTATTGGAGTATATTTTGAATAACTGATTCCTAAACCAAAAATGACAGTTCTTTGTGACCACCAGCATGTTATACAGCGTTTGTCTCTTTTGAACATTGCTGTTGAGTAAGTCACTGCACTTTTAATAACTGACAGATATTTTTATTCAGTGTGCACAGTTACTGACTCATTCAAATGTAATGTCAATTGGAAGCTCAGAGCGTTTCTATATGAAACAGGTCTTGGACTCACAGTAGGGAATCTGTGATGTACTCCAAAGCTAATGTTTAACTATGACAAAATGTGTAGGTGACTCTTATGACTGTAGTCAGATAAATTTTTAATATGAATGTTTTGTAATTCAAATTGCATTATTAGAGAGAATAGATAATCTGTGTTAGTTAAAGAACAAGGGTGCAAGTTCACTTGCATACTGCAAAAAGAATGACATGATTCATTTTTATTTAGATTAAGACTGTAATATTAGTGTTCAGTTTTGCTGATCTGATTCAGCTGCATACTTGGCTTGTGTCAGAGAATTTTAGGAGCAGGATTGGTGGTTTGGTATTTTTTTTCACTGTTGCACTATTTTAAATACCTTTCTGTTATATCAATAGTGTCCACTAATTAAGAGTCGCTTTGATTTTCTAGATTTGTAATGGGCTTTTGGAGGGGCTCAGATTTGTCACTGTACTGGTACTACTATCAATTTTGCTCCCTTATAAAAATCTGTTTTCTCATTTATTTGTAAAATTTTCCCATATACTTTTTTCAGTTTTGTGTGTAAAATTCTAGAAGTGGGACAGGTTTCTGAGGTAGTCAGTTGCATCAGTTGTGTTGCTTTGTTAATACTTTCATTATTTGAAAACCTTCAGAGAGTTAACATATTTTCTGGACTTTGTTCTTCAGCCTGTGGGCCAGCTGGCTTAGCTGGCACAAACCTCTAAGATTTTATCACTAGATGCTCTAACTCCCATTCATGAAAGTACTTAGAGGAAATGCCAAAGTTCCCCCATACAGGGAAAATCCTATTTGGAAGATAAAGGATGATTAGGTGCTTTCCTAAATCAGGTTTGGATATAGTCCTACTGAATACTCACAAGGATAACAACTAGAAAGAACAATACACATGCAGGACTGGATGCTGATTTTTTGAATTGGAGGCAGTTTTCTGCTTGAGGGAAATGGCTCCTTTGATGTAATACCAAACTTAAGGATTTCTTCCTGGGTCCTGTATAGTGCATAGTACAGTTTTGGTGTATTTTGAAGCTAACACACCTTAACTAGTTGTTTGTGTGGATGACACACACAACGTTTTCTCAGGTTTGATAATACTGGCCTCATGTTTTGACCTTTTTTTTCTCCTTTTTTTTTCACTCTTTGATCTTCATGATCCAGTCTTGAAATTTAATTATTCCTCTTTTTCTTTTCAGTTAACATAGCTGTGGCGTTCCCTTGCTGAATTTTGTCAGTAAAAAGTAGACAGAAAACTAGCGTGTTTCTGTTACTTTTGAATGTTTCAGGAAGATACAAAGAATTTGGGATTTGGGGTTTTTTTCCAAATGCTGATTTCCACATACCAGATGTAGAGAAACAAATACATCTAAGAGGAGACTGTCAAGTAAGCCAAAGACCTTTTGTCAATCTTTTAACACAAAGGGGCAACAAACAATGACAGAGTCAAAGCTGTAGGCAGCAAAGCCTTCCATGAATAATTGCCAAATCTGCCTACACTGTGTCTTTTAGTGTCATAGTCTTGTAAATATGAAAGTTAGAAGCATCTTAAAAAAAGTATAAGTTGTGCACGAGTAGTTAAATACAAAGATTTTTATCATTAATTACTCTGGTCCCTTGCACAGTGAAGCACGTAACAGACTGTGTTAACGTCATTACAAAATGGGCCTGTGAGCAGCCTCAAATACAGCAATACACTGTGTAAATTGCTGTAGCATACAGAATATAATATATTTTTCATGTAATTACCTGTAACAACACAGTTTAAGGAGTGACTTTTTTCAGGTCTGCTACCTTTATTTGATACAGGTATGTGGCTGATGAGTCATTTATTGCTTTTTGGCATATACATTTGTTCCCTTCGAAAGATCCCTCTCATTAAACTATGTGACTTTTTTCAGAGTGGCCTTTTTTTTCTAATTAGCTATTAGTGTAAATAATCTCCATGTTGGGGAAACCATCATTTCTCTTCTTCTTTCTGAAACAAAAGTTTCTCTACTTAAAAACCCTTTGTTTCCTCTCCTACATGCTCAACCTGGCATGTAGCTCTTACCCTTGGGTGGGGGTGCTCTTACTCTCCATCCTACCTGTGGATTGTGGGGGGAGGATGGCTACATTAAATCATGTTGCTCTCCTGGTTTGTGTGGATTGTGGCTTCTCCAGCAAATGCTGGAGTGGGGGAGCAGGCCACAATGGGTGGACAGTCACATCTGTGTCCTGCCACCCCATCTTCTTGAGGGATTGTGTTGAGAAGAAGGAAAGGTTTCTCTATTTAGGTAGAGAGCAGAAGTTCCTATACCTAAATAGAGAAGAGAAAGGTGCTTTTGATTCCTGTTTTCTTTCACAACATCAAATAAATGATACAGTGAAGTTCAGGGCCACTGCCTTGTGAGAAATTAAGAGGTCACACCTGATAGAAATACTGTGTAACCTCTCTGCCTGCTTTCATGTGAGGAATATCAAGGCAGTCTTTTTTAACCTCATAAAGTAAAGGCTGCCAATACATCTCAATAAAACTGGAAATCAAAATCAGCTCAAAGACAAGGAGGTTATTAACTCAAGAGTTTAAGGGAAACTTCAGAACAGGAAGCAGAATATGGCTCTAATGATAACAGAACTGACTGATTTATACTGCAATCTATAAGGTCCTTGATTATCAGGAAATGTCATTGTTAAGCCCCTCACTTCCCTTACATGGAAGGAGTAGGTCAGGCCTGGTGGGTAGCATGCTTCTGCAAAGGCCAATAAATGTGTTACACTTCAGTCACCCTTTTGCAGCTCTGCGTGTGGGGTGGAGAGGGGAGAAAAATCCTCTGACAACAAGGACAGACAGTTGTTTCATTTCTCCTTTTTTCATGAAATGTTTATGAAAAATCATGTATGCTTGTGGTGCTGTAGAAATATGCTTACATGAATGATGTGAGAGGTGAGTATGCAAGGTGTCTACAGCAGATATGGTCTGAAAGCATTCAGAGCATTTGTGCTTGCTGATATTATTGTCTGTTTGCATTACACTAATGCCTAGAGGCCCCAGCTGGAATCCTAGTCTTTCAGGCTGTGTACAGGCATGTGTTACACAGTATTTTAAAGGTCTTGCGCACTTAGGTAGATAATACATGAAATGGTTACAGCAAAAGGAAGAAAATCATGTGGCAGATTGGTAGCAGAACTACCAACTAGGGTTTCACTGCCAGCAGGACCATACTGTCTGTTTTTCTTAGTTTTAATGTTGAAAAAAAACCCCTCATTTATGAAAAGGAGTTGGTAAAACAGGGTGTGTAAACAGCAGAACTTTCTAAAAAAATATGTACCTACCAATATTGTTCTATTATTATTGTGTTGATAGTTTGCAGTGTGCTCTGTTCCTGGTACACTTAATTCTTTTTGCTAGTATACCGGTAATTGTTAAATCCTGTTGGCTGTCTGATTTATTTCTATGGGAATACTATGATATCAATGGAAACTTTATTTGGGGAAATAAGAATGTTTGGTTGGATGCTTTTAGGATAAATTACAGGTGTATTTAAAGTCCATGGTAGATAAAAACACGCCATTCAGTCTTCCTGGTCTCTTTGTCCTGCTTTATTCTCCAAAGCACACTTGACACACAAGGACCTCGTCTGCCATCACTCCCGGGTACTTATGTTCTCAAGACACAAGACATTTCCGTTTCAATTTTCAGATTATTTTTCAGAATGAATGAATGAATGGATTACAGCCTTCCCTTTTCTGATGGATCAATACTTTGCATCAGCTGAGGCATTTGATCAAGCCTATGCATTGTTAATTGTATCCAGCTGTATATTCCCTCTTCCATAAAAGAGGAATGAGGCATTGAGTGGTAGTCGTGATGACTGATAAAGAATTAGCTATTAGTTTTTTTAAGTGTTCATGAAGTTCTTCATTTAAAGCAAGAAAATATTTGCATTTTAAAGAGCAGTAGCAAGTTCTATAAAAGTATAGCCTGATGCTTTCGATGTAGTCACAATGATGAGTATTTTAAGGGGGTTTCCATCTTTATAGCTTGTAATAGGGCTTCAGAAATTTCAAGAGTGTAATTGTTACAGTAAGATGGTCCTTTTTGCGTGGTCCATTGAAATCCCTTCAAATTTGACTGAGTTCATAAGCTGTCACTGTGTATTAATTGGTATCACTAGCTTAAAAACACGGTAATTGCAGTCAATTGATAATTGCTTATTATATTACTACCAAGAATATTGATAATTTTAAGTGTAAATTGGAGAATGATGTGTCAAAGTAATTATAACTTGTTGAGATTTTAGAACAGAACAGTTATAACTATGCAGAAACTGTTACTTTGATGTTTACCCATAAATTATTTCCACTGAAATGTATTTTATGTGCATATAAGCTGAGTAAGCATCTGAACTCCCACTGAAAGTGGTCTACAGTAGTTCAGTGTCACATATAAATCCTAGTGAGCACCTACCTGTGTCTTCAGATACCTAATAAACTCTTGATTGTCAGTGATGGGAACTCCCAGCTGTAGCAATTATCTTGACAAGTTAATATGGACATTCCAGTGTGGCAGAAAAGAAATTCATAACAGTGTGTGCCTGGTAGGTGAGCTTTGAAAGTGATTTGAGTGCATCCTCCTCTGAACACTTAAAATAACTCCTTTCATTATTATTTGCTAGATTCCCTTCCAACTTCTATTACCGAAAGTAGAATCCTGACTACCTTTTATAATTTCAAGGGGTTTTTTTATTGGTCATATACATATGCATCAAAACTGTGCAAAATGGGTGGGAAAGAATTACAGAAAGTTTTCATTTTTTTTACTTGAGTATGAATTTATAGTATCATGCTTCTCCAATATGAAATCTCTACAGTAATTTTAAGCCGTGCAGTGTGAGAGACAGTCTTGCTGTAGCTGCTACTGTAAAACCTAATTTGCTGCATAAAATATGAGAGCTATAGTGAAATATGAGCCTTGAGAGCAGCTCTTTTGATCTTGAGTAGTCAAAAGGTTGGCATGTATAATGGTATGAAAATAAATGATGTCAAAACTGTAGAATATAATTTACGGTTTGGGGACTTCTTTATTCATAGAAGCAGAAGCTTCTACCATTAAAAAGCAAATAGTCCATCAAAAGATAACAAATGGAAAAAATAAACATTCATAAAGAAACCAAATATATTCAATCACGAATACATCAGTTTAGACATAACCAGTTGACTAATTTATTGATTATATATTATTAAAAAGAACATTTATAAAAGATACAAATGAACTGTAGCTTTTGTTTTGTATTTCATAGACTCATAAAGTGGTTTGGGTTGGAAGGAACCTCAAATATCATCCAGTTCCAACTTCTTGCCATGGGCAGGCACACCTTCCACTAGACCAGATTGCTTGAAGCCTCATTCAACCTGGCCTTGAACACCACTAGGGATGGGAAAGCCACAGCTCAGGGCAACCTGTGCCAGTGCCTCATTACCCTCACAGGAAAGAATTTATTCCTAATATCTAATCTCAATCTATCCTCTTTTAGTTTAAAGCCATTCTCCCTTGTCCTATCCTTGCAAAAAGCCCCTCTGCAGCTTTTCTGTAGCACCTTTAGGCACCGGAAGCTGCTCTAAGTTCTCCCTGGAGCCTCCTCTTCCCCTGGCTGACCAAGCTCAGATCTCTCAGCCTGCCTTCACAGTAGAGGTGCTTCAGCCTTCAGAGCTAATTTTACTCCAACTCCAAGTACAGTAACTATACCAACCACAATGACAAGTACAGCAGCTACTCAAACTCTGACTGCAACAGACAGCTCAGCTACTGCAGCTCCAAGTACAGCAACTGCCCAAACCCTGACAACAGATAATCAGCTCCAACAGGTCCACATCCACATCCTTCTTCTGTTGGAGGTCTCAATTTATTTTTCTAAATATGTACTAGGTATCAACTATCATTCAGTTTGGCAAAGACTTGGTTACACAAATTGGTTTTGCTTCCTTCCAGTGACAAAATCTTTGGTCTTGTAAACTCTTAAAAATGAGATTTTTGTTTTAGCTGTCCCAGTGTAGTCTGAAAGGGTACTCAAGTGCTTCATGGTACTTCTAGCAGACTGACTGCAAACCAAGATAATAATGTTGACTAAAATCTATATGATCACTCTTCCATGTAGATTTTAATGAATGGTTTGGTAGCTGAGACTCCATTTCCTACACAGGTTTCAAACTAGGATTTGTTTTTTTTTCAGTGTGTATATAGAAAATGGTCCATGAACTAGTTCAATTACATAAATTTGCTTCATTTAAAGATAAACAATCTTCCCTAATAAAGTCTCTACCTCTGGAAACAGTCTTTTAATAGTTTAAGCCTCTATCTTTCTTTTGAGGACCTCTTTTTTTACTTTTTCCTAGGCATCTCTTTTGTCTTATTTTCACTGAAATGCTGCTCATTCCCTTTGGTCAGGTGATAGGTAAGTCTTGCTTTTTGCTCTGACTGGGATTTTATTGTACTTTTGGAAGTGTGCTATTAAAGGAGAAGTGTTCTTACCAGATCTGCACAACTTGCAAGGCTGTTTAGATTACTTATGTCAGTAAATATGCAATTGAAATTTTCCTCCAAGTATCTAGAGATTTCACCATCCCACACTCAAAGCTAGAATCTGCTTGGGTAAGACTCCTGCAGAGACTTCTGAAGATAATTGGATTTATTAAAATAATGTCAACTGTGAAACATCGTATGTGCATTTTTATGAATATGTGGCTCCAGAATGCATTCCAGCTATATGCATCAATGATTTGGTATCAATAGAAATGAATATAATCTGGTCTCACTAAAGGGTTAGTGTTGACTTGGAAGTACATTTTGTTTATTGATTCTGTTTCTCAGTTTACTTCTATATCTTCTTGCTAAATGTTGTAAATGTTCACTGCCTATATGAGAATCTTAACATGTTTTGAAGATTTTAAAGGTGATGTATTAATCACAATTTTCTCAGTCCTTTTGTTATGAATTTCAGGAGTATCATCATGTCAGAACTGTAGATGTGCCATATTGATCTTTGTGATTAAATCAGCCAAAATAAACTTGATTTCTGAGGAAAAATGTAATATTCTCAAAGCCCAAATGTCTCCTAAATATTTATAGGCTGCAAAAGTTGATCAAGTACCTTTGTTCTCTGATTATTACAGTGAACGATGACACTTAGTTCGGATTCTCATCATATTAATGTGATGTAGTAATGTATAAATGTATGTGTATGTGCTTTCAATTGTGAATATGCAGAGGTAACTCTTTTTCTATCTTGGCAAGGCAAGAAGATAAATAGGTGGAAATGTGTATGTGTTTGAGCGATAAAGTTGGTTTAATGATTCTCGGGGAAAAAAAAATCCTGTGGTACATACAGTAGTGACTTGATTGAACAGGACAGAATCATGCAGTTCAATTAATGTGCAAATATGTGTTCACTGAACTTTCATTCCATTTATCACGTGGACGTGGAAATAGGGTCATTTTTTATCTCTGTATTATGCATATGACATCTTAGTTTGCTGCTTGCCTGTTGCTATGGGAAAAATAGCAATGTGGCACACCACAGGCAAGAACTGGAGATAAATTCCTGAGCTGTCACAAACATCTTTAAGTAGATCTTTGAAGATAAGCCTCTTCCTTCTGCAAGGATTAATATTAAGGCTTTTGCATGCTCTTTCCATTAAAAGTATATGCATTTTTGCCCATATGCTCTAAAAAATCATTGGCAGGTATTGTCATGATTCTAAAGTACATAGTCAAAGAAGAAAGTATAATCACCGGAGAAAAAAAAAAAGTTTTAGTTGAAAATATATCAGTATTCACCATTGGTTATTTAAAATAAGAAGTCATCACCCATTTCAAAGTAAGGTTTTTCTGATACTTTAAAAGGTCTGTCATCAAACTTAGTGAAATTTGTTTGGGCACTGTTCTCTTTCTTTTGCTTTACTGTTCTGAGTTCATCAAGGATACAGTTGGTTATTCAGTTTATACACTGGAAATCTGCACTGGAAATTCCATTATTATATAGTGAAGAAACGTTTTTATTTTATTTCTGTAATTGGAATAAAGTTGTCTTTTGAAATTGAAAAAAAATAATTCATAACAGCAGTGGGAAAAGATGGAATTTCATAGGTACAATGTAGTTTGATAAAAAAGTCCTTTCCTAGGTATCTATAAGAATAAAGAAAGATGGTTAAAATTTTCAGTGTTCTATTTAATTGATAGTCTGAAGTAAAGACCTTTTGGCTGACAGGGGCAGCTGTATAAATTAAAGACTAGCTGAATTCCACCTGGAATTGTCATCTTTGCAGGCAAAGCTTATAACCTTTAAACGAACCACAGGGCAAGTTCTCTGCCATTAACTTGGCAGAGCTTCATAAGCTTTAATGGAGCTGTGCCTTAATGGGGCTGTGGCAGTTTCTAAGAGCAGTGAATGTGATCTCAATTTAGGAAGAAGGTGTCAGAAGCTTAGGAATAGAAAGAAGAGTTTAAATTGTTAATTATCAGTCCCCAATCCTCACTGCTGGATAGGAAAACACCCCATTGGCTTGGGGACTGCAATGCCTGGTCTAAAAAAGGTAATTTTTTTAGCAGTTATTTATTTCAACAGCTTAGTGCTTTAATTAATGTAATAGAATGAATCCCTGCAGTGTAGCCCTCTGCTTTTGGGCTTTTTTTCAGTCAGCTGGTTTTCTACTTTAAAAGTGCCAAGAAAGAGCTTTCAGTCTGAAGTACAGCCCCTATCGATGTTTCACAATTAACTTGGGTTGACACCTGTTAAGCTATTAAATGTGATCAGTTTTCTCATTTACTGTGTGAGAGCTGAGGTTAACATAATACTGATGCTTTCTAGGTGCATGCGAGTATGCAAACACAGATATTATTGGTGTATTCTTTTGTACTGGTAAAAGACGCATGTCCACTGATACTTGAAGTAAGGCAGTACTTTATGATGTGCAAAGAAATAAGCCTATCCCATCAGTGAAAGAGTAAGTCATATTTTACTAGTAGCATATTTTTGTCTAGTAGCACTGAAATTGACCTCACAAGACATTATTAAAAACCGTACGATATAAAAATGCAGAAAATACACTATTTCTTTTTAATTAAGCATTGTAGTGCTGCTTAACATGCACAAAAAGTGCAAAACAGATATTCTGGAGAAAGTTTATGAACAAAATGCAAGTAGTTTGGAGAAAAAAAACCACCACCCCCTCCCTCCCCCAATTTCAAAAGTAGATGTATTTTTCCATCAGTGCAAAACCATTGATTGCTGAAGTTATAAAGTATTATGGTTTTATGTTTAGGGAAGATAATTGATTTGTAAAAGTAGGTGTTACACTACTTAGCTCACATGTAAAACATTTACAAGACAAACATCTTGTTTTGGGACTTCTTTTCTTCATTAGGAGGCTTTGGAAAGTTGCTGCTGACTATTCACATTGTACGTCTTACAGTACTTGCTGCAAAAGTGAATAGCCAGACTTAGGAGATGGTGTATTAAACTATTATTAATATTGTTTGCTTTCCCATTCATTTTTGACTAGTCACTGTCCATGTTTCCTATCCTCCTATAAAAACATAGGGTTTGAGGTGATTTAAAACTGGACTGGATGTTTGGAGAAAAGCTTATATTGCTATAATGGAGATGGTGGGGAGGGAAGGTAATGGGGAGGGAGGGTAAAAGGTAAAAAGTGTTGTTTTTTGGCGTCTGCTTTTCATAAGGCAAGATACTGAGGGGATGAACAGTAGTGTCTGTATTGGTGTACCTGTGGTGCAGTACCTGTGGTGTATCTGTTTCAGGGCAAGTAAGAGAGAGAAACTCCTGCCCAGTCTAACAGAGGTGAAGAAAATAGATTAATAGACTTGGGAGAGAGGCTGTCATGTTGCAGAGGAAAATGGGGAAGCTGTGCAAGCAACAGGTGAAACATGGCACTTTCTCCTCCTCAGTAATACAGCTTTTAAGAAAAGCCAGCAAGGCATAGCCAGAAAATTTGTAGATTTTCTTCTACCCTTTCTATCTTGGGTTTTCTCAGGTGGCATAATTAAAATATTTCTGTTGAAGGTGAAGCAGCTGTGTGTGCTGGGATAAAGAGGAAGATCTGCATCTTTTACCTTACAAAAAGGCAAATAACAGAGGGCAGCCCAGAGTATGTATTAACTTGTCTAGGCAAGTAATTTTTCCCAGCAGTTCCATATTTGCTGTTGAAGCAGGAGTCCAGTTTCTGTTCTGATAGAGAGTTTCCAATTTGAAAGTGGTTTATTCACATTATGATGAATTATTTGCAGAATGACTGAAGTGCTTTCCTAACCAAGAGATACTGGCTGTTTGATTGGGAGTTTGTGGTTATGAAACTAAGCTGAAGTCTTCAAAATCATCCTTACAGTGTTTCTGTAACAGAGTAAGAGCAGTTGGTTTGGAATTACTCTTCTTTGCTGTATCTTATTTCTTAATACCTTTTATCCCCAAAGGACACAATGAATGTTGCAGTATATAGGATTTGAAGAAGTTCAGAGTGGATTCCAAATCATTGAGTAGCTAATCAGTTCAATCTTTTCAATTCCATTACTTTTTCTGTGGACTTTGTGGTCTTAGACTTCAAATATAATGAGAATTTTTTTTTTTCCTGCTCTGGATTCCGTGAACATTTGTGCTGTAACTTCTCTAGAGAGGCAAAGTAGCTCCCAGTTGAACAGCTCTTCAAATAGAGCATGATTTTTGATAAAGTGAAATTGAAACCATCATAGTATTTGAGCTCTAGATGATTTATTCTGGCAAATAACAGAAGGGCATCTGCAGATAAACATAAATGATTACATGTTGGTAAAGCCACCAATTGTCAAGAGACAAGAATGTTCTAGGAGGCACTATCTGTGATGTTTAATGAATTGCAGTGCATCACTACTAAACCTGCATTACAAAACAGCTTTCTAAATTGGCACCAGGAATGTACTAAATGTAAAGTCATGGTTTAAAGAACTGTACTATATTTATTAGTTTAGTTTGTCTTGTGTTGACTTTGCCCAAGAAGCCAACATAGTACTGTTTGTAAGTTGGTTTTGATGCCTATTTTTCAGAAGAGAATCACAGTAGCAGATTAAGGCCTAGGCTAACGTTAACAGAAAGCCAGACCAAACAGCCAAACTCATTTTTATCCTATCCCTGTTTTTATTTATTGTTATATGCAAAATGTATTGAATTAT
>JBCJKH010053774.1:7155-28666 GCA_039877255.1 Loriculus beryllinus
CCACATAAACATGCTCCCTTGCATAGATACCTAGCAAGACTGTCAAAATCATGCTCTTGCTACTATGACTGGTTCTCCCCCACCCCGATTCTGGTTTTGCAATTGCTAGGAAATTGAAAGCCTTGCCTCATCAATAAATCTGTGTCAACACTCAGGACTTGCTGTAAGACTTGGTATTCCTATGCAAACAAAGTAATTCCATGGTCAGAGCAGAGGCTGCGATATACTGTAGATTAGCTATAAGTACATTAGAAAGTCTTCACCTTCCCCACAGATATATATCTGTGCAATATCAATATAAACATTAAAGTATCAATATAAACGTTATCTCTTAATAACCTCAGTGTGAGAATCAGACCTATCCTCATGCGCTACATAGTGAGTGACCTTAATAACGTCACTACCTACAACACAGTTGCACTGTTTTTCTCTAAAGCTGCAACGACTCAATGAATTTATTATTTCTCACTTTCATTTATTCTGTAAGGTATTTCTTTCTACAACATATTTTTTCACCTTAACTGTCCAGAGCACTGTCAGCTAAAAGGGCAATGTTTCATCAAGTAGGTAGGAAGGAAAAGAACTGGATTTTGAATCAACATTGAAACATGAAAATGAGCAAATTGAAGTTCTCTGAAAAGATGGTGTAAATCTCACAGCATTCCCCAAAATGTACCATGTTTGGTATCCTTCCTGTGTTTGAGAAAACAAAGATACCTCATTAAAGTGTAATTGAACAGTGTTTGTCCACTCATAAGAACATTGCTGTGCTCCTTGTACCTTGTCTGCCAAGCTCATTCTTTTAAAGTGAGTCTGAATGAACTGGTTAAGCACATACTGAAGGACAAATTTACAAGAATACTTAAAAAAGCAAGCATCCCAGCCAGTGGGGAATGTAAATATCTCCAAATGCTGGAGCCAGCAAAGCTGCTGAAATATGAGATAACATTCAACAGAACACCCCTACATAAGGATCTCATTCTGAATGAGATTTTTATTATTGCTTGCTTTTCACAAAACAGATGAACACAAGGCCCATCAAGGGCATGACAATGTCCCAAAGAGAAAGTAGGTCTTGGCTCAAATGCTAGATTGGATGTTAAAAGCAGAGGAAAATCTAAAATTATCTAAAGGCTACAGGTGGTGGCAGAGACTATGGAATATGAAGCAAAAGGTTAATTTTAAAATTCATTCTTGTTCATGAAGAATGAAAAAATAAAAGCAGCAAAGCAGCACCTTCTGCATTAGATTCTCTGTCAAAAGCAAGCAAGTAGACTTGGAATTCTTGACTATGGCTTAAATACGTGCAGGATCTGCACTCTAAAGGATAACATCACCCGTTTGAACACACTGCTATAGACCCAGGCAAATCATATCATGGCTGTATTGGGTCCAACACTCTGCCAGGACAATTAAGGATAATTTGGAAAAAAAGAACCCAAAACAAAACACCTACGGATTTACGGATTATTTGAGAGACTATTACTTACCTGATAGGTATAAGTCCTGTATGTATGTTTTGTTTCTGCTACTTCCCTTAAAGTTACCTTTGAACCTCTTGGCCAAGGATGCACTGGACATCCTGGTAGCACCCTAAAGCCACAAGATCTTCTTAGACCCTTCACTGCTGAATTAAAAGGTAATAGGCTTGCATTTTCCTATATATGCAGGAAGAAAGGTGGGACTAGCCCACTGCATCTGAATTCTTTTGCAGCTAGAGCTACTGGTGAAACATCAAACATCCTGCCGCATCACATCACTGGCAAAGCAAAAATGAGGTTCTATTTTTGCCTATTTTCTTTTAGACTCTAAGCACAAATGTACAGTGTGGTACCTTATTATCTGACACACTAACCATTACACGAAACTTATTCATTTTAGTCTTATGTTTTCCCAGCCTTAATCTATGCTCCTTTCTTTGCATCCTATAACATATTCAGGATAGCTACTAGCTCCTTTTTTATATATTAGCAAAGCAGTTTGCATAAGAAAGCCTTATTTATTATTTGGCTCTGCAGTTCTAGGATAACATAAAAGAAAATAACAAAAATAATAATAGTAATGAAAATAACAATAGAATACTGTCATTAGAAATGAAGACATGAATGAAAATGAAAGCATCCACCCTTGCCTACACAAATACAAAATTAATGTGCAAATACATTCATAAATTAAAGCATTGAGTTCTCATTGCTGTTATTTCTGGAGCTGTGTTTTTCATTGTTTGTTCTGTTGTACAGAATTATATTGTAGTCTTGTGCAAATTCCCTGACAACTGTGTAAAAATGTTCCTTTAATTTGCAAGTTTCATGAGTTTTAGCACAAGTAATTATTTGTACCACAACTACTGCATTTGTTATATAACACAGATTATTTCTTCTTTTAAAAATTTTGATAATTTCAATAGAAATACAAGAAAACATGATAGAGTTACAATGTGTTCAGTAAATAGTGAAGAGAAAAAAAAGAACAGTTTGTCAATCTATCCTTGACTGAAACAGTTTGATAAAAGATTAGGAATAAGATTTTAAAAAAAATCAGCAATTCAGTATGACTGATATCCAGAGCCTAAAAGAGCTGTATTCAACAGCGTAAATTTTCAGACCCACAGTTTTATTGGCTCTTCCAGATTTCTGACAGCTTCACCAGCTGAAACTCTGCTTTGTGAATGAGATGCAAACCCACCCTTTCTACTCTCAAGCTAACAATAATTTTTATAAACTTAAATTCCAACCTGTTACATATGAAAGGCTCCTACTTCACATGGATAGAAACGGAAATTGCAAAGCCATCAAGCACAATATCCTTGACCAATGTGACATTATTTCAGAAACACCTGTGCTAAACACCTGACTCACTGTGAAAATGCACAGTATTCAGAAGCTTTCATTTTTTTTTCATTTGTTACCCATGGTGAAGAAGGGAGGAAGTGAAGTGGCTTCATGACAGACTGTAGAGTAACAACAAACAACAAAAAAAGCCACACTGAGAAAATATATCTTAACATCTAGAACATTCTTTGATAATCTGCCAGAAAGGCATCCTGGGGCTTCTTCTCCTGTTGATCAATGTACCCTGTTTTCACACTGGTATTTAATCACTTCCTAATGGGACTGGAAGTTCTACCTATAACTCCAGTTAAGTGTGCTTGCGAAGAACTATGACAGTTTCTATTAATTTCACACAGAAAACTAAGATGAACATTAAGGTTTGCTTGTTTAACAAAATCTGAACCACCCCACCCTATAAAGAGATCCAAAGAGAGAAAGAGAGCATAGGAGTGAAAACGCAGATTAGTCCTTTACATGAAGGACACAACAATGATACTGAGCATATGAAGTTAAATCAGTGAAATATAAAGTGTTACTAGGAGAAATAATTTGGCTTTAAACTACACTGGATAATGTTATCGATTTGGAGGAAATAGTTGCTTTAGGAAGAGAAAAAGAGACCAAAGTTAACTATTGGCACAGTAGGCTATAAAGTGACCTGAGAGTCCCAGCAAGAACATACTGGAATAAATGAACAGTGAATAGTGAAAAGTAAAAAGCCCCCCTCTTAGACAAGAGAAAAAAAAAAAAAAAAAAGAAGAAAAATTGAGGGAAACCTGAAGAAGATCATCAGATAACTGTATTATCTGTAAGATTTAGGACAGAAAAGGAAACATGTTGAAGAAAAATAAGACCAAACATATGGTTCAGATTCTCAGGAAATGCTTCATTTCTGCATGGAAACGTATTTACATAAATATTCAAGTTGAAAACATCCACAAGTACCTATGTAAATATGCCTGTTTGGAATCTCTATGGTAGAAAAAAATTGCACAGTTCATACTCCTGTCCAGGTGAAGTTATAGCTCCCTAATCAGGGACCAGAAATGATCCCACCTGACTAATGCAATTGGTCCTGGAAAGTGACCAGGAGTTTAGAAATACATGAGATTTCAGAAGAGGCCATTAGAAATCAGACAGATATGCCAGTCAGAAACAGAAGTGAAACATGACAAGTTTTGACAAAAAAGGTGGGTACCCACCACTAGCTATATTAGAGAGAATGTTTTGACACTTCCAGCAGAAATACTTTTGCGTTTATTGACATAACTATTCCCAGAGCTTTTCTTTTTCTATCGATTAGTAGGCAACCACATATGAACTCTGACTGAAAAAGAGCTTAGTGTTGAATCCTTGACACAGAGAAGTCACTCAAGCTGCATATCCTGCCCAGTTGTTCATTGCCCTGAACTGAGCAAAAGATTTCATCAGGATCACTAAAAAGGAAGAAACAAGATCAAAAGGATGAAGCCAATTAAGAGATGTTGTGGCTGATGTAGTACAGAATAACTAGATACTTTCTTTGTAAGTTTTAAGTCAGATAAGATACATCTAAGGAAGTTAGAAGGAACAACACTGCAAAATATGACCAAAAGCTAGCTGACTGAAGAAGTGTTTATGATAAGGCTGACAAAATAGAAAATTCCACAGGTGGTGTGGAAGATAGGTAAGAAAACTTTAGTCAGGCTATTAATAGAGAAGGAGTTATAACGTATTGTAAACAACTCCTTTACTGCATTTTCCCAGATGCCTTTGGCAGACATTCTGTTCTATAGCTGGGAAAAGTGCATTGGTTGGAAGACAGTGGTGGAGTTGACAATGAGAGGGAAGAATCATAGGAAAAATAATTACTGAAGAATAGTTTTATTTAATACTGTAAATTGAATTCAAGCAGGGAACACAGATCTCCAGGATGACAAAACTACAGCTCTAAAATGTAATAAAAAAAAAAAAAAATTAGAACACTGAGAAATGCTTTCATAATGTGCAGCTTTTCTTCCAGAGATTTTTAAAGATAATTTGTCACTTTTTATAAATGTCAAGAAAACTTAGTTTTGTCTGCAAGATCTTTGGCTTTATTGTCTAAACTGTCATAGAAACAGCACTAGCAGTTTGATCCAAAGGTCACCAAAGTCAGTGAGACGACCACTACTTTTTTCACTGACTTTGGATACAACAAAAATATGCCTTTTGCATATGTTAGTACTGAATAAAAATAATTCAACAGAGAGTTATAAGAGAGAAGGGAAAATAAGGAATGATCATCCTTAAAATTAAAGTCACTGTGTACTTCTTCGCTATCATTACAACTGCTGTTTTTGGAACAGAAAGAAAGGCAAACTCCTTTCAGTACAACCTAGTTAAGTATAGCAAAGATTACATTCGCTCAGCAGTCCTATGGCTCTCCTTTATTAAAATAGTCCTGCTTTGAGCTACCTACTTCTGTGCTTCTCTTGGGATGGCCTAGAGCATATAATTGGATCCACTTCATATGGAGAAAAGAGCCTGTTAACCAGCAGTTGCCACAGAAGGTGCTTGTTCACTTGTGAAAATGGAGACAGAAATTTTCCATCAGTCATTTAAAACTATAAACATAAGAGGCTCGGTTAGCTTTCAGCAGCTTTGCTGTGCATGTAGTCATATGCTTTTTTCCTTTCTAAAACCAGTACTCTGGTTTTCAAAAAAATAATTAATTGCCCTTAAATAATGGTGTAACGGTTAGTGAGAATCACAGAAGCAATCTCTGCCAGTTGGCAGAGCTTCCTTAGCAATATGTCACTGAAGTAATTGTATCTCCATACAGATTAGCACAATTCATCATCTAAATGAGAGCCCTTGATGATGAATTGATGAAGATGGGACTGCCCAAAAAAAAAAAAGAGATGGATCCAAAATGCAGCCAGCTTTTATTTGACTATGCAAAGGGGAAAAGGACTTCCAAAGAGAGACTATATTGAACAGGGCATATAGCACACTGCTTTTCATGGCAATAGAGATGATCTGAGTAAGCCAGAGCAAAATTGTGATCCTGCTGAAAGACTGCTGACCTCCGCAAAAGTAAAACTGTTTCTTTCCTCACATCATACACAGATACATACAGTACTTTCACTTGGCCAAGTTGCAATACGCTAATAATAAATTTCAGAGCAAAATCTATGGTAAAGGCTACTCATCTTCCTAAGGACTTCCAAATGAGCACCATGGTTCTGCTCACTATCGGCTATTTCTGCTTTTTTAATTCCCTTCCCCCACCCCACAGCTTCTCAGCCTTCATTAACCCACAGGGCTTCTTAACACCACAGATAAGAATAATTTGGGATTAATCATGTTTATAGGATAGATAGCACATTGCTTAAAATAGGTAATCTCCTATTAAAACCATTTCTTCCCTCAGCATTACACATATCACAGCTCTGCAGAGTCCAGGACCAACACTCAGAAGTTCAACCATGCCCCATTTGTGGAGCAGGGTTGCAGCTTGCACATTTGATAACCACTTAGTCATCACAGGCTGAAAGGTAGCCACATCCTTACTTACAAATCTCTGAAGCTAAGAAGCAGGTAGGCTTAAAATAACAGCCAACATGGCCCAGCTCTTAAATGGCAAGATATTCACTATCTGTATTCAGGAAGAAGCATAAAGGAGTGATTTTATTTTTAGACACTATTTTTTTCTTAATTCCATATGTTGAGGACTCCATTTCATCATCAGTCTGAAGTTGCATCGGGGAGGTTTAGACTGGATATTGGAAAAAATTTCCTCACTGAAAGGGTTATTAAGCATTGGAAGACACTGTCCAGGGAAATGGTTGAGTCACAATCCCTAGAGATATTTAAAAGACACACAGATGTGGCACTTAGGGACATGGTTTAATGGTGGACTTGGTAATGGACTTTACAGAAAGGACCCTTGACAATTTAAGGGTCTTTTCCAACCGAAATGATTCTATAGTTCCATGCTGCATAAGGGATTCAGACTTCATAGCCAGAGCTTTTCCACATGCATACCAGAATGACACCAGCTGCTTTGCCTTCTGGCCTTTAGGTACATGAGGAAAACAAATGGAATTTGGGCAACGGAGTGATATTTTCTTGAAATAGCTTGTTCTTCTGGTGTTATGCAAAGCTGTTGCAAGACTGCAGGCAACATAAGCAGCCAGCAAGGGATAGCATAAAATCAAAGCAAATGCAGCTTTAGTATCTAAGCTGCAAAATTCAACATAGCAAAGCCTGTGCATTAGCCTAACCATTTCATATAGGATTCAAATGATTTTTAAATCATTTGGGAAAGTAGGTGTTTTAAAAAAGTACTGTAGATCCAGCTGGGTTGAAATAGTAATTTTCACAGGGGAAAGTAGTGCACCATTGAAAGGATCAAAATTTTACCTTCCATCTCATTCTTCTATACATTCTTCTCACAGAGATATAGCAGATTTCAGAAAGGCAGGAGTTAAGCAAGACTTTCGGGGCTGATTGCACCCTTTTATTTCATGCAACTGCATGGTGAAGTCTCACATTTCAAAATAAATCTAAACAAAATGAAGAGAACAAGAGGTCTGTGAGTCACTAACAGGAGTTAAATCAAACTCTTCCTCTCAGCTTCCTCTTCTTGTTAGTTTACTAGTGTGTTAAATCTCCTGTGAATAATAGAAGGTAAAAAAAGAATATATTTGTACCACACAATTTGGAGGAACATCTAAATCTGGAACTAGGCTGACAAACATGAGAGTTGCTGCTGTCCTCAGCCATCAGGGGCCTGCAGAAAGCAACAATCTTCCTGTGCTTCAAGCAAACCAAGCATATGAGCTTCCCAGGGACAGTGCACTCACACACTCCTTCCTGCACTTTGGTGGGTGTGCAGCAATCTGCCTTTCCCTTCTAGGCATACACACATTCTTGTGTATGTGAGTTTCTTCCAACAACCTAGAGTTCACATTTAGAGTGATGAATATTACAGCAGCTTTTTCCAAAACCTAGTTTTTATAAAACCAGTAATTTTTGCTTTGATTAAACTTATTTTAAACTTCAGCATTCCCTCTAATCAGCAGTGAGACACAGGAACACAGATCAGTAGACAGACAGAAGCTCTCTCACTAATACGTAACAGATGAACCAACTGATGTAGGTGATGATGGACATGTGGCTGAGATGGACACAATGGCTGACAAGCCCCTATGAAACAACAGTCTGCTTTTCAGGTTGGGATTTCTGGAATGTGGGGTGTCCAGGGAGGACAGAACCTGGCTATGTCCTGGCACCTTGCTTCCCTACTACACAGAATGGCTCAGACACGGTATGAGTGCATGACTGAGGGGAACAGCACACAGATTTAGGCCACTTCTTGTGGACATGGATCAGGACTGCCAGAAAGCACAGAGCAGAGCCAAGTGGAGCCCATATAATTTCCATGTGTAGGTTTGTGTTGGTTGATTTCAGCCAGCCACACTGTAGATTAGGCAATAGAAGCAGTGATCACTCTGACTGGTACTTGCCACTTCCCAACAACCATTAGATGAAGGAACGAACTTGACAAAGACAGAAGGCACTTTATTGCTGAACAATCTACAAAGCGCCTCTGGACAGACATTGAGAATTCTGGTGTGAGAGAGAACAAGGATAACACAAAGTTGAGCTCCAGCCCTTTAATTCAATAAGGCTGTTTTTCTTACCAAATGCACTACTCAATCCATTTCTGTCCACCTGCCAAAAAAAACCCAAAGCACAAGATAAATCATAATATCTGAAGGGGGGGGGGAGGGGGGGCTATAAGGATGCTAGAGAAGGAATCTCCAGCAAGGACTGTAGTCGTTCAAACTAAAACAAGGTAAATTCAGGTTGGATATAAGGAAGAAGTTCTTTCCTGTGAGGGTGGTGAGGCACTGCAATGGGTTGCCCAAGGAAGCTGTGAATGCTCCATCCCTGGCAATGTTCAAGGTCAAGTTGGACAGAGCCTTGGGCAACATGGTCTTAGGGTGAGATGTCCCTGCCTATGGCAGGGGGTTTGGAAAAAGATGATCTTAAGGTCCTTTCCAACCCTTACTATTCTATGATTCTATGATTTACTATTCCCCAATATCCTAATTTATGCCTTTATTTTGGTCCAGTAAGGAAATAATGAGACAAAGAAACATAGCCTCATTTATAAACTTATTTGCCAAGAGGAGGGTTTTCTGTTTCTTTCAACAAGCTGGAGTTAGCTAAAACAATACTAGAGAGATTAAACGCAGTCAGGATTTTCTTATGCATTGGTTGTTATCTATTGCAGAATATATAACTATGTCCAAAAGAGAAACAGGAAGCCAACTACATAAAGCCTCACACAATGATTTTAATTTGACTAAAACATGTAAAGCTTGTCAACATGAGTCCCACAAAATCCAGGTTTGCTTTGCAACAGCACTACACAGGCACCAGAATGAGAGAAATATGCCAAAACTAAAGAGGTGCTACAAAAAGGGAGAAGAAAGGTGGAGGGGCAGGACTGATTGGCTAACCCTATTATTTACCCTATAAGATAAATTTAGTGAGTACTTTGACTACTTAAACATCTTGTGAGAAATTAATTTTGTTACAGATCCTCTCCCACATCATAAACCATGATTTTAAATACATAAGAAAACATTCAGTAATACATATTAAAAATAGGCAATGATGTTCCTAGGTATTCACATCACTTCTATTTATGCACTAAACTGATTAATAGGCTGCGAGTTCTAAAGGTAAAAGAGGTAAACAAAAGCTTTTCCACATCACTTATCCTGGGTATGTTGAATTACTTAAACTGATCATCAGGGGAACAAAAATGTGATCTCTGTAATTTTGATATTTAATCAGCAAATACTTGACTATAAAATAAAGGCATTTTAATAAGAAGATAAAAACTAGAAATCCATTGCAAGAAGTCAATATATCAGTGAAGATCTTAACTTACTTAAAGCAACATGTTATGATTGATGTTTATATGCAACAAATCTTTTCCTTCAGCAATAAGGAATTTGAAAAATCAAAGGTGCTGAATTAGGAATCCCTTCCTAATGAATCAGAGCAGTGAATCAGAGCAGTCCTAAATAACCTGATTGTATTTGAGAACCATAATATATACTTTACGATGCTGACATGAGTCTTTCCCTGATTGAGAAGTTTCGATTGGGATTCAGATGCCAGTGCTCTTTCTTGGACTGAACCGTCATTAACTTCAGGAAAATTCTCATTAAAACTTAAAACAAGTAAGTTCTCAGTTAAAATACTTAAAGCAATCATATCTTTTGCAACTGAGTAGTTGCTACTAATAAAAATACATAAAATAATACATTGAATGTAAACATTAAAACATTATGAATATAAAATACTGATCTGTGAACCATTTCAGGGACCCCAAATATCCCCAGCCTCTCAAATACAAGCACTTTTTAAAATTTAATAGGGGAGTTACACTGTCACACATCTCCAGACTGGGAGAAGAAGACATAATAGCATGGCTTGAAATAAATGCTGTTCAATGTAACTGATAATTTACAGATCACATCCTTTAGAGTCACACCTATGGAAATCTCCCACTATGTTACTTTCTCACTGCAGGCTCCAATGGCAGTTAATATGGCTGGTATTTGTGGATGTTGTTTCATCTCTGATTGAGAAGAAAAATATAACCCACATCTCGTAAGGTAAGTCTCTATCTTGTTTTAGGGGCTGATAAAATACTAGTTCTATCACATTTGGCAGGTTAAGGCTGGAGGCAGGTTAAACTCTACAAAAGTACCTGTATTTTTTCAATTAACTAGGACTTAGTAGGAGACCACAAAGGACCCAGACAACCCACAATGCATCCTAATTTCTTTGAATGTGCTGCTTTGTGCCCAGTAGTCCAAAAGTGACTTTGTTGGAGATGCATCAAATGGTTGCCTCCAGATTTGTGGATCCAACTCTGCTCACCTGCAAAATGCTCGGGTGTTCCAAAGCGAAATGTGATCATGTCAAAGTGACTTTGTGGGTGTCAAGCTTCACATAATGCAGCAGAAACTTAAGTTTGAGTCAACTCCTATTTAAAATAAACAGAAATTTAATCACTAGTGTCAACTGGCCTTGTATCAGGGCTTTACAAGGAGACCTCAATCTCACTCCTTTGTAATGACCTACACTGAAACAGTTCTCAAAGGAACCTTTCAATTAGTTCAGAATTGTATCAGCCAGATCCTTCACCTTTTTTTTAGCACTAGATTTTATTGCCATTTTGCTTATCTTAATAAACAGAAGCAAAAAATCCTATAAAGGATAATAGGTTAAAACTTTAACAGGGGAAGTTTAGATTGGATATAAGGAAGAAATTCTTTACTATTAGGGTGGTGAGGCACTGGAATGGATTGCCCAAGGAAGTTGTGAACGCTCCATCCCTGGCAGTGTTCGAGGCCAGGTTGGACATGGTTTGTCGAGGTTGGACGAGGCCTTGGGTGACATGGATTAGTGAGGTGTCCCTGCTTATGGCAGGGGGGTTGGAACTAGATGATCCTTTGGGACTAGATGGTCCTTTCCAACCCTAACTATGCTATGATTCTAAGATTCTGTGTCACTTTTTTATGGCTTAGTGGTCACCTATTTTTCTTAATGCAAATTAAAACCATTTGAAAACCAGGGAAGAGTCGTAAAACTCTGAGAGAACTACTGGAATGTGAGATACTAACTTCTCACCAAAAAAAAAGAGCCAGTTAATAAATAAGTGTACTCCAGGATACTATGCAAATTTTGCTTTCCTGAATTTACATGCAAGAGTAAATTCCTGGCTTTGGCCTTAAAACATCCTCTGAATAGTCACTGAAAAGTATTGTACAGAAACTATGACATCATGTAAAGGTGTTTAGTTCCATCTACAAATCCAAATAATGGATTAATAAACCATACAGGTACTGAATGAAAGAGGAGACTAGTTGATTGCCTAGATGATTGGTTTTACTCCTTCCATAAGAAAAAAAAAAAAAAAGCATCAGAAAAAAACCCCAATATCTAATGCTGAAGAATTGGTTCCCCACTAATAATGTGGATGAGCACCACTATGGGTTATGTCATTGTATTTTAAGTGGAATTTAAAAGTGGCTATTAAGAGTGGTTTTGTTTTCTTTTACAGCACTTACATTACACAGGATATTTTGCATATAAAGAAAATGAGAGAGTAAGGAATTGCTCAGAATATAACAGTGGTTATAGAAATCAAACCTCTGGTATAGCAGTCTGCATGCTGACATACCTTCTTTGAAAAGCTGTGACAGAGAGGAACAGATGGGTGAGATGAGGGAAACAACAGTGAAGAAAATAAACCACTTCAGATGACTTCTGAGTGCTAAAGAGTATTTCACAGAGGTGACTCAGTCATTATTAAATCTGAGAATGACTCATTAAAAATAGAAAGCGAAATGGCTCGTTTCTCTGAAGCGTAAATACAGTAAAGATGGCATTTACCTGATCTGTTTCCTGCATGAAACTGCTTTCCTCTGCTTCCTTTTAAGCACACAAAGAAAACTCAGCCTATTTCAACAATTTTTTTACCTGATGCTAGTTTTAACTGTCAACATAGAAAACTGAGTTGGATTCTTATACTCTGGTGACATTTTAACCCAGCAAGAATGCATTATATTTTCCCATTAAGTCTACTAGTGAAAAAGTGAGCATTCTATTAAAACAGATAGTTATCAAGACTTTGAGATAAATTTTCCTTCAGTGATGCACTAGACAATGCAACAAAGCCTCCAGTTGCTGCATATGAAGTTCATCTCTGGAATTTGGTGCATGTGGGTGTTGTATTGCCTGAATAATGACTGCAATACTGGGTAGAAACTGCTGTGATCCAATAGAAGGGAGTCAAGAAGTGCTGTACCTATTTCTCTTCTAAACCAGGGACAGAAAGATTGTGATGTAATAGGTAAAATAAACCCCCAGAAGCATTTGGAGGGACTGAAACCAGTGAATCAAAGTTCTGATAAGTCTGGGTTCAGAAATTTGACATGATAAAGAAGATCAAAGGAGAAAAGGTCATTTGGAAGATCTGAATGGCAAGCTGCCCTATGAACACTGAGAAGACATATTAATTTGGCAGACCACAAATGGAAAGAAACAAAAAATATTGTTAGAAAGATAAATAAATAGCACAAAAATAATTCTTGGCTTTATGTTCCTGAATCCTTACAATTGATATTTCTAAGCATCCTCTTTTAAAAGCATCTTGTACTGAATGAAAAATAAGAACATATAAGCAAGGAACAGTATTGAATTAAACATTTTTAGGATCTGAATCCATAGATGCATGGGGATATAGACATTATGTGTCTTATTGGTCATCAACAAGAGAGGAAACATGGGGAGATGGTTTCTGGTTTGAGGAGTAACATAATAAACAATCCAAAACAAACCCTCCATAGCTTCAGTTATAATCTCTCCTTGATCAGCTAGTATCTTTTATTTTTACTATTAGAGGTATTTTTACTATTCATGCTCTTAACTGCAGATACTCTAATTTAGTGGCTAACCTTGTTTAGCAGCCTCACCTTTCGCATAAATTTCAGATTAAAGTAATTACATTTAATAGAAGATGCACACTTTTGAAAATGCCCTTGATTTAGAGCTTCGAGAAGTACTTAAACATAATAGAAGCCATGGCCTGCAAATGAAGTCTAGAAAAAAGATAAGTTCATATACTCAGCCTAAGACTATCTGTAAGTGGAATGTGCCAGAGACAGAGTAGTTCCTGGAAAAGACTATACTTCATATTAAAAGATTCACTCAATACTGAATAGAGAGACCATCTTTCCATTGTACCTTACTAGCAATCTGCTTCTCTTTAGGCAAATAAACAGTCCTTGAAATTATCTTACCATGAAAGCTTATGCTTCTATTTATTTTTTAAATCTTTAGCAACGTATTTGCTGGATGATTATGAAGTAAGACACTACGAAGGAAGCAGCAGTGTTTCATGTCACGACTGTGACAGAGATTTCCTGTACAGCTAGATAGTGAGATTTGATGCCTCAGTTATCTCTGTGAAAGAGAAATTTCTGTTAACACCTCATCCTGTCCATTTGTACCAGTAAGGCTGAAAATGTTTCCTCCTACGGACTTGCAACGTATCCCCTAAGTTTAGGGTGAGACAACACCCTAGGAATTACTCCAAACACTTTTCAATAATGGTCTCTAAATGGTCACCCTCATCAACAAAATCCCCCAAGGTCACCAGCGGTGGCCCTTTGGTTTCTGAGTAAAACTGATATATTTTACTTTACTAAAAAAAAGCGATTATCCAATTCCAAAGACCTAGTCAAAGGGGCAGTAATATCCAAGCAATAGTCAACTTCAAACAATCCTGCTACCAGGCACAGCTTATTTATGCAAAGCTACACAGTTCTTCCTAACTTGAGAGTCTCTTCTGGAAATAGCCTCCAGTTCAAAGCTGTGATTCTCCGTGTGTTGCATGCCAAATCGAGTCACATAGCTACCCAACTTTGACTCCAGTGAAGAGAGAAGCAGGTTTTCATGCCACCTCCTAAGTCAACTGAAGGTCCAACAGACAAGACTACATTTCTCTGGTCAGAAATGTAGATTCAGGCCTACTTTCCCACTGTCGCTGATCAGGGCAACAGTTTTCCAGTCTCATTTCAACCCCTTCAGTGTTTCCCTAATGCATATTAATTATGACAAATAATTATAATTTTAACAAGAATAAGTAAATTACATGTAGGAACATGCAACTGCACCAGAACTGAAGTATATTAAATTATAATGTAAGCATATTATGTTACACACTGTTCTTATCATGATTACAACAAGCTATACATGCCAGACTTGGCAATGAACGTTTACTTTGCATGTCAATGAAAACTGTGCCATATTCAGCTGTTTGATAGAAACTGAAATTTTTCCTGTCCTCATCCTACAAAAGAAAATTTAAATCACCCAGACTGAATTGCTACATACCTATAAATAATGCACATGCTACATGGAAAGATTTGCAACAAAATACTGCAAATTCAGCTTTGCTATTGTCCTCATTGTGGCCATGGTTTTACATGGATGGTTCAGGCAATATATCAGGTAAAAACATTAAGAATGAGATGAGCCTGCAAGGAATATAGTAAGTACAAAGAATTCTTGCTTGCAATCCAGTGTTACCTTCTTGGCAGCCAATATACAAGATCTCAAACCTCGTATGACTGTCATTGCCCCTCATCTTTTCTAGACAGGAAGGCTGTGCTTGAGGCTGTTTAAGAGCATCAAACTGACTAATTCCTTGTGCTCTAGTTGAGAGGAAGAAAAAAAAAATGCTTAAACCTACATATTTCACATTGCTAAATTTTAGAAATCCTAATAACCTCTGCTAGAAAACAGTGGCTGATAGAGATCTGTACAGGACACTTCCATCACACTGCTTTTGCTTCGTGATCAGTGAAACTGTGAACACATAATGCAGCAACGAACAAAATATACATGGTCTTTCAAAATGAGTCTTTGAATGCCCTTACATTTTACAAGTTTGATTTCAGTAAAATTACAGAAATGAAAATGTTTGCTTCTGACCTCAGCGAATTCCAGTCAAAAAAAAAAAAAAAAAAAGTCTTATGATATCTGACAGAATTGTGAAATTGTGAGTGCAAAGAGCTTTCAGCATTGAGCAAGAGACAACTGTCAACAAAGTGACTAAATTTTACAGCCATTCTTACTGATGAGCTCTTGAAGTACTAAAAACTTTGATTTAGAGGTGGGAGTAGTGGACAGGAATCTATTAGAAAGCAGGAAATGTCATGACTATGAAAATCAATGTAGTTAGCAAACAGAGGGACAGAAAACATGAAAGAATGTGAAAAAATGCAATCGTCTTTAAAGTGACAATGAAGAAAAATGTGAAACGCAGATCCCGAAGAGATGGGCTGAACAATACATCTTCACTCTAAAAATTAAGAAGCAAGCATGCACTAATTAATTTCTGTAGGGACCAACAGTAAATAAAATTAGCTTCTGATAAGATTTTTTTGATAGCTAGGTTAAACCATGTACTGTCAGCTAAGAAGCTACTACATCTTGTTTGTGTTCAAAGGTAAATGTATACATTTTTAGGAGTGAATACAGGCACAGCACATTGCCCTCTATGATGTTCACTCTCATGACAGCCAAGAAAGTTGAGTCTAGCACTGTACTGCCTGCTAAGTCCATTGGCACCATACTGCTGCAAATAGCTCCAATTGAAATCACTGGTTAGAATTACCACATTGTGTATGGGGGCATAAAGGCAGACCTTGTGTTTGAAAAGAGTACTGTATTTCTGCCCAGAAAAGTTGTGGATGCCCCAATGCTGGAATTATTAAAAGCCAGGCTGGATGGAGCTTTGAGCAAACTGGTCTAGTGAAAGGTGTCTTTGCCCATGGCACTGGGTTTGGAACTAGATTATTTTTAAGGTCATTTGCAACCCAAACAATTCCATGATTCTATGAATCTTAACATGTGAGTGTTACTGGAGAAGATTTTGTAGTAAGGAACAACATTCCAGAATTATTAAGGACAAAATTCCTCTAGAGCCAGAATTCCATCTAACTATGCAGACTCAAACATATTCGAATCCTAATTGTGCTTGTCAATTTTTAGAGGATTGTTGACCCATTCCTACTTAAAGAACAGGTAAACTATGAACATAGCATTACCTACTGATGGAAGAAAAAACTCCATCACCATTGCATAAAATATGTCCTAACAAGAAGTAGTTTGAACTTCAATATATAATCATAAAACTAGTTAGGGTTGGCAAGGACCTCAAGATCATCTAGTTCCAACCCCCTCTGCCATGGGCAAGGATACCTCACACTAAACCATGTCACCCAAGGCTTTGTCCAACCTGACCCTTGGCCAGGGATGGAGCACTCACAACTCCCTTGGGCAACCCATTCCAGTGCCTCACCACCCTAACAGTAAAGAATTTCTTCCTCATATCCAATCTAAACCTTTCTTGTTTAAGCTTTAACCCATTACCCCTTGTCCTGTCGTTGCCCGAGTTGTACAACAGGAGTTGTAAGCAGCTACATTTGGCAAGCAAAAGGACCTTCAAGAATACTTTGGCATTTGATGCAACTGGTAAGAAGCAATTTGCAAAGCATACAAGTATCAGTAATGCATAAATCAGGAGCATCTCTGATTTTACCTGGGGAAAAAAAAACCCAGACATTAGTTTCATCCTATAGTGTTACAGAGCTACTTGGGAAGCCATTATTATGAAGTGAGTTAATTTATTTGTTAATTTATTCATTAATTAAATGAATTATTATTAGTATTATTGCAGTGAACTGCCTACACTGCTAGAAGAGTAGAAGTCTCTTCTGCAAGTTGACAGGACGGACTGACAAACAAATGTGTTGTATGTGAGAACGGATATTCAGTCAGGAAAAGCGATACCTTCTGTGTGGTCTAACATGGTTCTGAATAAAATCAAACTCCCTCTTTCCTTGCTCTCTTGAAAGTCCCTGTCTTACACAAACTCTTCTAAACATATTTCCTTTCACAGATGAGGTAGTAACATGAAAACCAGAAGGACAGATTTATGCATGTTTGGTTTTCATGCAATGAGGAGTGTGGAGGCCAGAAGTATAAATAGGTTCATAAAGGTTCAAGACAGAAATTGAGGAAGGATATATCAAGTGACTAATTAAACACTGTGATCCAGATAAAGCATCAAGATTTAAAATCCTCAAGTTGTTCAGGAGTGTCCTTATCTATTCACTTCTCCAACAGAAAAAAAAAACAACTAAATCATCTAGATTGATTTTTTCCTCTGATCCTTACAGTGCTCAGGCTGCCAAGTGTTTCAACTACTTCTCCAAGTTTCCTCACTTCCCCCAGGTTTGGAGCCAAACTTTCTTTAGGAGCTTCTCTCTTTGGATTTTTACGAGAAGCTGCCCTCCTAAAACTTAGAATTCATTTACTACTGAAATGTAATTTTGTAATATCATTAACAAGAGCTGCTTGAAGCACATAAAAGCCAGTTTCATCGTGAGGACTTCCCCTGGAGATGACAGGAATTAAAATGGGAAATATTTTAATAATTTAATATAAACGTATGTTCAAGTGACACCAAAACACTGACAATAACATATCCCTCTTTCTTAGCCTAGAAACTCTCATGTAGATGATCTCTTATCAATATCTTAGCAAATTCCTGACATGCTTTCTTAACATGCAAAAGCAAATTCTCATTACTACATTGGTTTATGTAAATCATGAAACTTCCAAGGACATTTCAAAGCACATAGAAGGAAACAGGCATAAAAAGAAAATTACGGAGTATTTTGTCATACTGTGACTGTGAAATTAAAAAGACAATGCATGTGAACATGAAAATTACATTTTAAGGTTGGGTTTATACCATTTCAGCAATGACAGCAAGCAGATAAAGAATAACTGAGCTGTCTTTAGTCCCAGAACCTAAGCGTGGAATCAATTCCTAGACAGATGCTACGTTGTAAAGTCTCGGCAAAGAAAGTCATCCCTACACTTGTTCAGCCTCTGCATATGGGAGTTTAAGACATTTTCATTACCTCAGCCTCAGAGTCCTTCAGTTTCTGAACCTTCTCTTTGACTTTCATATCAAACACCTGCTCCATCTCCATTTCCATTTTTTTCATCTTGGCTACATGCTCCCTCCTTTCCTCCTCCATTTGTGCCAACGGGCTCCTGCCATAAATCCAGAAGAACAAGTTAGATAAGAACCACCTTTTTTGTATCTGTTACATTAGGGCATCTGTAAGAAAAACACGATCAAGATGCTGAAGCATTAAGGTAATTAACACCACAATATGCACTGCTAAATTCAACTCAACTTGCATTATTATATTAACTGTTCAGTTAAGCTTTCCTCAAAAAGACATTTCATACAGTATCTTTTCCTCCCCCACAATTCTTTTACATTATATCTGGGCTAATAAACTCCTGACTTTCTTCTGTCTTTAGTAGAACCTGCTCATGGGAAGATAGGAAATCAAAATTACAACCCCCCAGAATTAACATGTTCCAAGTGATCTTAAGGCATCTTTTTCCTTCCAGTTCAAATAAATACAAAAATTAATGGACATAATCAAAATTTAAAGAGCACTGCAGACAAAAGATCCATTTCCCCTCTAAATCTTCACCCTTCAAAGTCAGCCCAAGAGTAAGTTACACATTACACCTGTGTTAAACACTGTGGTCATACTTTTGAAGTGATAACAATTTTGGGCAACTGAACATTAGTAATTCATGTGAGTTAGATGGAAGATTTCCCTCTAGAAAGCTATTAATAAACTTAACCTATAAAAATAATGGTTTTATTATTTTCTCTATATACATCAAAGTAACTGCTTTCCTGGATTTCACTGGATTCTTAAAGCTGTATAAGCCCTCTAATCCACATGACGGTGCTACAGGTTTTAAATAGCAAGTTTCATATTCATTTTACACTACTACATGAAAATAAGAAGCAAATGAAAGAAGTGGTAAGTAGCAGTGTGTGGAAGCTGATCAGCTGTCAAAACAAGGCTATTGCTACTTTTCAGAAGTGTAAAGTTCTCAAATGTATCTGCTCTTCAAAAGTTAACCTAGGAAGTAGACCTGAAAGACCATGAATGTCCTTCTACTGGCAACCTAATAATCTAACAGGGATGTCACAGAATCACAGAACAGTTTGGGTTGGAAGGGAGCTTCAAAGGTCACTTTGTCCAACCTCCCTGCAATGAGCAGCGACATCTTCATCTAGATCAGGTTGCCCAGAACCACATTCAGCCTGGCCTGCAATGTCCCCAGTGACAGGGCATCTACCACCTCTCTAGGCAACCTGTGCCAGTGTTCTATAACCCTCATTGTAAAAAAGTTCTTCCTTACATCCAGCCTGAATCTCCCCTCTTTTAGTTTAAAACCATTACCCTGTCGCAACAGGCCCTGCTAAAAAGTCTCTCCCCATCTTATAGGCCCCTTTTAAGTACTGAAAGGCCACAATACGGTCTCCCTGAAGTCTCCTCTTCCCCAGGCGGAACAACCCCAACTCTCTCAGCTTTGTGAGCTGTATTTAACAAAGGGTAAAATTCAGTCTGCCCAGAAAACCTGAGTAAAAATCGAGCACTTACAGCTGAGAGTTTTACAACGCAGGTTACAACTGAGTTTTGCTATGTCTTACATATGTGACGTGGGTAAAAGCTCACCATCCCTTATTCAGGATAAAACTACAGATGGGATTTGAACAAAAAGAGCCGAAGGAAAAAACCCAAAGATGTAAACCTTCTACCTGATTTAACAGGATGCATGTTAAAACAGCCAAGTAAAGCTGCAGAAATTAAACATTATTCTAGATGAGCAAAGCAGAACCTCTGCAAACCAGCAATAAGATAAAAGCACTGTCAGAAAAGACTAAAATAACTAATTCCACAATACAACAAAGAGTTGTCTGCTTAGAGGTAAGGAATAAAATTCCACTAATTCTTTATAAGCATCTATATAAAGGTGATGGAACTATGGAGAAACTGGGTACTTCATCATTTACGCACTTCTACTTACTGCTGAAATTAGACCAAATTTGTCATGAAGCTTAACTAAAACGTTTCTAGAGGATGGGTTTTTACAGAGAGATGTGTCACTGAAAGTATCTACAAATTCCTAAAGATGACATTAGCACAGCTTTAATGCTCTGGGGGTGTGAAGGGGTGGGGAAACCAATTCCAAGAGCGGGATAACAGGAAACTGTTTGAAATTTGAAACATTAAACTGTGAAACCTTTGTTGTGTTTAGAAATCTGTTCTTTAAGGGGTTTGGAAAAATTTAAATGACCACTTACATGCTTTCAACTGTGTCAAATCTAAAAACCAAAACATACAGAGGCTTAGCTTAGCAGGCTTAAATCAAACCACAAACCAAAAAGCAGTACTTTACAAACTAAACTCATTAGTAATAGATTCCTAAAGCTAATTATAGGCTCCCACAAAAGTCAATTTGTCCATAGTAAACGTGAAGATTGTTAGTTAAAGCTTGTTATATTTATTCCAAATTCAGTTTGTAAATCACTACCCCATGTAAATATTAATGAAGGTGTGATGTGCAGGTACTTCCAGGAAGAGTTTCCCTAGAATACACATGCTTTTAAAGCGATATTAAATCTTTTAGTGACATGAACAACCATTTGCTCTAAACAAGTTTTTGGAAATCAATGTTGTATTGAGGTTTACCTGTTCATTTAAGGTATCAAAATATAGTATTATGATAATACTAAATATAATAATATTAAAATATTACCATCTACTATAGGACATTGTGTTAAAACCCATTCATGTTCTGGTGCTACAAAAAAGAGCACTCGGCTTCAACGGCCAGCAGAGGTCTGCAGAAGGCTTGGCTGCAGTGGCACCTCCCTAGACCATGATGCTTAACCTCAGAATGCCTTGCATTAGCATTTCTTTAACACTAAGGGAGAGGAGGAAAGGGGAGAGAAGGAAAGCCTAAAGATTCTGATCACAGGTCTCACCATATAGTAAGATAGGCATAACATCAGAACCAATTCAAAGAATTTGCTCAGAATATAGGCAAAAGAATCAGAGAATCCCAGACTAGCTTGGTTGGAGGGGACCTTAAAGCTCATCTAGTTCCTGCCATAGGCAGGGACACCTTCCACTGGAGCAGCTTGCTCCAAGCCCCTGTGT
>JBCJKH010053775.1:0-13343 GCA_039877255.1 Loriculus beryllinus
CCACACCACTTATTGACACAAAGTTTAAAACTTATTTACCAAGTGGGATAGGCATAGCAGATGGCTATTCCAGGGTTTCTGTTTTACCATATACACACTCTGCAGACACATTCACACCAACCAAGGCCCCTGAACCTCCGGTCCAGTCTCAACCTGCACTATGGATTTGAGGAAGCAAAATGCTCACTCCAGCTTGTCACTATGTCTTAGCCTTAGCAAGTGGCCTGGCTTCTACGCATAACGGTGTCACCTTGGGCAAGGCTTTCTGCACAGCGCTGGGCATCTGCAAATATGTTCCCTCCAAGGCACTTTCCTCTTAACTATTTAGTGCTTTCTAGGGTAAATAGTCAGCATAAGCTGTGAATAGCTTTGCTGATCATGTAGCTGCAGGCCAGTCTCACTTTCTCTCTAAGACTAAATTAGTGGTCATTACCTTGGTTGCTATCACTCTGTAGTCTCTGCCCCAAACACGTTACAAGGATGTATATTTAATAATTTGTCTTTGATAATTAGTTGTACCCCTTTATTTTTCCACTGCCTACCAGAATGATCTAAAGAGTTAGATCTCTGCAGAAACAGTCCAGACATTTTGCCAGGTTCTTCCAGGCAATCCTTGTCTTGTGACATCACATACTTTCCCATTTCCTGGTGCTATTCATTCCCTTCTATCACATCTCTGCTGTCCACCTGGGGTGTGTATATCAGGGTACAAGCTACTAGCGTCTTGAATCCTTTCCTGGGATGACCATGATGTTGATATTAAGGGCTTCTTTCTCCTCTCTCCTTCATTCCTTCTATTTTTCTTTCTTTCTTTGAATTAACTAGTGTCTGGTTTTACATGTTTTCTAACATGCTGTTATATCTTGCTTTTCTTGGTCAACAGCTCAACATTGCATCTAAATTTATGGTGCGTTTTATGTATGCTGATTTTTTATTCTTTTATACTCCTAAATCCCATTTTGCCCAGCTCCACATGTGTTTCTTTAACTGCCTGGTGGTGAGCTATTTTCACTTTTAGGGTTTCCAGTGTTAGTCAGTTTCTCATCTCTTACAGCCAAGTGCCTACTCCTCTATCTCACATCTTGTGTTCCCCCTTCTCAAGACATCTGTTATTGTATCAGGATTGTTTTCCTCTACAGTACATAGGTATATTAGAGTCATAAATACATAATTCACCGCAGCAAAACTGCTTTATAAATGCTGGTCATCAGTCAAATTTCTCTAACAACTAATACGAGCTTTATTAAAACAGAATTCCTGGTAGATGAAGAAAGGTTCAGGCAAATCACACTTGAAAAACCTTGGCCTTGAGGCCTTGCAAACTCAGTGAGAAACCTGTGGCTAATTATTAGCAATGGCAATGGCGGTATTACTGGCCTACAAAGCTACCCTGTGAGAACTCTCTTCCTGCAGAAAAGGCCTACTTCCTGCAGGTCTGTGGCAGATGAGAAAGAAAGCAAGGTAAATGCACCTTTCCCTCTCTTTTTCATTTACAGAAAACTGTGTATAAATTGTGTGTACGCCAAAACCTTTCCAAAGCTTTG
The DNA here is from genome assembly GCA_039877255.1 of Loriculus beryllinus. NCBI lineage: Eukaryota > Metazoa > Chordata > Aves > Psittaciformes > Psittacidae > Loriculus > Loriculus beryllinus. The sequence continues at coordinate 1,545 of JBCJKH010053775.1, forward strand.
AGCTGTTGACCTTTCGTATCTTGCAGCTGCAAAGCTGAATAATTTTGTCTTAAATTGCACACAAGATTGTAATGACACAAAACATTAACATTAACTGCTTATGAACCCATTTCATTACTTTTAATAACATTATATCTGTGTTTGTCTGCTCAATGCAGTGATGACTTAGTGAAGGAGAATTATTTCACATATTATCTATATAAGCAATAATGAGAGAAATCAGTTTCTTCTAGAGTCACAGAGAGAAGTTTAATTAAATTTGGGTTTAGGCCAATTGATTTCAGGTTGGTCACTCACTTTCTGGCTATCGATAGGACCTTAGGTCCTGACGAGAGGTACAAAAATCATGTAAATCCATGAGTGAAAATACCTATGGCTGAAGCAAGTCTTTAGGATGTTAGAATAAGGATGAAAAAGCAGCATTTTGAAATTAACTAGACAGAAGTCTATTTTTCTTAATGTTGGTTTTCTTAATCTTATACTCTGGTAGGGCTTTGTATAGCTATGAACGCACACGTACCTAGCAAACCATGGGGTATTAATATTGGTTAATTGAGAAAAAAAATAGTCTAATGCAGTCTATAATTGCTGGGATATTCTGGTGTTACCCATGACAAGAAAAACAATACACAGGCAGGCATGTAGCAAAGATAATATCAGACTTTTGAGTAAAGGGGCTTCATGTTGTATGTGCTCACTTAGACCAAAATGATTAGCAGAATTGAGTGCTTAATGGGAACGAAGCCTGTTTCATCACATCCTCTGTGTTCAAGGGGGACAGATGAAGTGGGCACTGACTGGTTAGCTGAACTGAGCACGGCATACTATAACTATGCTTCCTTCTCATGGAACCAAATCTATCTGAATACCCAACAATTTAAATACAGGTGTTGCTAGTACTTTAATGAATCAACCTATATAATTGGCTTCTTTAAATAAATAAATAAGTAAATTACTTAAAAATTACTTTGGGATCAGTGAGCTCTGAAAAATCAGATGAAGTGGATAATCTATTAATTAAATATTGAATTGACAGGAAGAATTGATGGGAGAAAAAAAAAGGTTGTGATATTTCCGCTTTAAAATATCTGCAAATCAAACTCCAGGTGATACAGCACTACTGATCTGTAATAAAATAAATTACTGAAGGATCCAGGACTCATCTTGAAACTTCCCAGTATCACTGGCTGTACTAAAGAAGAAGAGCTTTGGACAAAGGTCATGGGGATGCTTCTATGGAAAGAAACAGGAAAGGCGTAGAGAACTATACCTGCAGCTGCATAATAAAGTTGTGGGCTCAATCCTGCTTCAATCTAAAGGAACAGGGGCGAGGCAGCTGATTTAAGTGGGTGCAAGGTCAAGCTGCAAATCATCTGTATGACCTTCACTTTATTGTGACTCACTTCTCAGTTCAGGGTAAACCCAGAATCTGCCTGAGAGTATTTTTTCCCTCTAAGAAAAAAGACAACTTGCAACCTAAATGCTGAATATTGCCAAGGGGCTGCTGTAGGCTCCAGGAGCTGGAAAAAGCAGGAGTGGAGGAGTGAACTTGTGGAAGAATGAGCAGATTTGTTAAAGCTGTATGAAGCTGTTACTGTTTATTAAATTCAATTTGTCAAAGGTGTAGTATAAATTGCTCTATCAGTTGCTTGTAAATGGCATCATTCTATATGGGAAAGGGTAAAGAAAGGGCAAAGCAATGTATTTAACTTCCAATAAGCATCTAAAATATGTCATCCTAGAAAGCTGGGACTGACACATTCACAAATACAGAAATGCAAGCTCTGTGCCTTCTGTGACCTTCTCCCTCTTCTTCCTCCCTCCTCACATTTCTGGGGCAAATACGAAGTCTGGCCAGACATGCCTGTGAGTCCTTGGCAACATTTACTGGCAAGAAAGAGCTGAAATTGCTATACCAAGTCATCACATAAAACTACTGGGAGCAGCACTGTCAATGGTAAATTGCTATGTTGTAGGACAGCAGGTAGCAGAAGAAGCTCCTAGCAGGAAGAAATGGATCAGAGATACAGTAGCTTACACCCCACCAGAGAGGATTATGAATGAAGCCACAAAGGAACATGAACAATTGACTAAAATTAGGACAGATTTTAGCAGCAAAGAAAAAGCCTTTTTTCAGTGAAATCTCCCCTCCAATGCTAAACACGTCAGGTGAGAGCTTATGTTGTGCCTCTAGGAGATGCAGCACAGACCTCAAAGCCAGGAGTCAAGAGAGAGAATAATTACTTTACATTACCTCTGTATCCTCATAACTCTGGGCTGCTGCTGCCGAGCTGGCCTGAATTTCTGCAGCTGTGTGCTGCAGCCATACACCCCACACATCTGTCCTATTCCAGTCTGGTTCTGTCCCTTTCTTGCCCCACACTCAACAAGAGCTTGGAAAACTGATTATACGAATGTGTTACCTACAAGTAAATTCATCTTGACACAGATATATGCTGTGAAAAAAAAATCTCAGTTTAAATGTTTAGAGCTAAGCAAAACAATAAACAAATGAAAAGTCTAAGAGTCACAAAAGACTGAACAGTATTTTAAGTTGTTTTGGGGTTTTTTTGGTGGCTTTTTTTTTTTTTTTTGACAAGACTGTATTCTGAAGTCCTCATGTAACTATTCTATATACAAAAAAATGAACAAAACTTGGGTAGCTGGTATATCCGTTCGCTTGACAAGCTGTCCACACATCAATCATGGTATGAAGCAAAACCCTAGATCTGCGATGTTTTTTTTAGGAAAGCTTCAAACCTGTATTGTGTTTTGTCTTATGACTGTCTTAGATAAATTTAATGCTATTATCTTTGCAAATTGGCAGTGGAGTGATACCTCTCTGTGTATAGGTAGTTTTTTAATAAAACAAAACAAAACAAAACAAAACCAAACCAAAACAAAAACCCCAAAAATCTCCTGGCATTAGGAAACAATTTTTTGCCCTACAACCTTATTCAGAAATTAACATTTCATGCGTAGACATCATTTTTCACGTTTTCCAAGTGTCCTGACTCCCATCCCTGCTGTCCTGTTTAATCAATAGAGCTACAAAGCCAGCTATCTCTCACTTCATGGTTATCTTTCATTGTACAGTACATAATGCCGCTAGTCCTGCTGATAACAAAGAGCGCACAGAGGGAATGTGGCACGGCATGTTTGTTATCTTCCACTCAACTAAACATACCTCTCTTTCTCTCTTGGCTCTTATCTATGCAAAAATGCTGAAAACAAGTTACTCCTAGTGTTAACACTACACATACCCGTTGGGACTGAGATTTTTTTGCCTACCTCAAGGCTGTGGTTTGCCTGCACTGCAAAGCCTGTCAATTTGATACATCCCCTCGTCAACCTTTAAGAAGGAAGTGCAAAGCAGTACCATCAGCAGCCAGCCTTTACACAGACAGCGGAAATACTCTGGATACACTGAGAGTGTAAGGCAGGGAGGTTGACCCAAAAGCTGTTCATGTTTGACCTCAGACCTGCAAAAAAAGAAAGTAATCTAGTTCTATTCTTTTTCATTTCCTACAAAACATGAAAGCTGATAAGCTTTGGTCTCTCTCAGGGCAATAAGAAAAGAGTCAAATTGAACCTTCAGTTTGGTTAGAGAACAATCAAGTAGTTTCCCTTCTCACAGGTCTGCCACTGACAAAGGGTGAAAGCACCTTGCTCAGAGAAGGAGACCATTTTTATGTCTCCCCTGACGTAAAATACCCTGATGGATGTGGATCCAGTCACTCTGATCTTGAAAATTTTAACCAAGACATATTTTGCTGGTGCCTCCAACATAGGTGGGAGAATCTGATGTTCCGTAGTTAAACAGAATGGTGACCATGTGTTCAGATAAAGTTTGAGAGATGCTAGCATTTTTTCCTTTTATTCTCATTGTTATGTGCTGGTTGATCCTTGAAAAAAAGCTTAAACAGATGATTACTGTTCTCCACAGTATATTCCTGTTTGCTTTATTTTGAAAGGAAAGACTAGAATGTGACAAAATCTTTGTTAACCAGGACTGGTTTGAAGAAAAACACCCTATGCATCTGTATATCTATGTGCCATATCCATCTTTAGAAGTGTGCATGGAAATCATGTTACATGTTTTGCAGCATGACTTTTATAGGAAACATGAAATCTTTGTAAATATATAATCAGAACTATAGTTTTGCTTCAGATTATTTGATGTCACTCAATCTCCAAAGCAGTTATGCTTGTGTTGGAATCACTTCAAAATTTGTAATTTCTATCAGTATTCTGAACTTTCAGATAAGAGGTGATCCTACAGTGTGGTTTATGTCTTGCTTGATAGCATGACCTTTGATAATGTGTCTTAACAATGGAATTCAAAGCTTTGCATAGTATTTATGATGTGTTCATAACCCTATTACTTCAAGCTCTAAGCAAACACTACATATTTTTATTCAGATTTTTAAATAAATTTAGTTCAAGTGTGTTGATATAATGCTTGAGTCTGCTTTCTGCAAATATTCACCAAATGAGTAGGACTAGTGTGAAAAACTTGAGATAAGCAAATTTACTGTCTAATAATCAAATATATTTTTGAAGCTGGTGTTGGATTTTGTGCTGGATTCTGCATTTTGGAGTTCCTTTATGTACTCTGCTGATTAGCTAAAAAAACAAAAATAAAATGCAATCCAAAATCAACATAATATTACTTGATACACGTAGGCAGCCAACACAAATATCTGAACACTCGTAGTGAACTGAGCATCTGTGAAGTAAACTAACTCTCGGGAATGTTTTTTTTCATATGATTACCCTTGATAGAACTATCCACTGCATAGTTTTAATTTGATTTTTAATTAATTTAGCATTAATTATTTTTTATTGTGATTTAAACCCTACTCTACAGGTCTAGATAAATTAGCTCTTAAAAAAGTATATGTTATAATACAGGTAACTCATGTGTCAGTCACTTATAGTTGTCATTTTTCCAACAGGAAAACTCTGTGTATAGTTGAATGTCACTGTGTCAAAATTAAGTCATTAAGTTCAAAATTTTCTCTACTGGTTATCTGTATTTGCCTGATGGGAAGAGTGTGTGTGTGTATCTCTATGTTTGTGAATAAGTAAGCAAGTATGTGTATATTTTAAAATTATTGTGAAATTAAAGACTCATTATCAAATTCATTTATAAAGTGTGCAAACTCTCTTGAAACTAGAATTTTACCAAAAGTTATAAGAGCAAAAAACATATGGCAGTGTATTCATCAAGGTCCCTTTTGGAAGCATGCACTTAGATAGCATAAAGCCTGAATAATTTCATTAATCCATGTCCCATTCATCTCTTTCTCAATCATTTACACAAAAGAATATTTTTATAAACTAAACCAAAAAAAGGAAAAAAAGTGAAGTTAAAAAGTGGGTATGTATAAATATCTTGGAGACAGATTCTTAGCTGATGAAAATAGTTCCAGTTCCCTAATCTCTTAATGAAAGCAAAGTATATTAGCCAAATGATGTAAGTCTGGACTTGAATACAGTATGTATTGGCTATGGTGAATCCGTGTTTATTACAGAGATCATCCCAAATGAGTACCAATAAAACCTTTATATCACATATGAATTTAAGCTATGTTACAAGGTTAACGTTAAAATGTATTTCAGAAATCGTTCAGGAGGTTTTATGACTTTTTTAATTGATGCTGTTACTGCAGTTCCTTCTATATTAAAGCCAAATTAACTTGCTACAATGAGACAACTACACAGGCCTCAGAATGTACTGATACGTTCTGAACCTCTAAATGATTTTAAGCAACTTGTTTATAAATCACTGTTCCACCCTTGAGGTCTGCTGTATGCCAGTATATCCAAGTGAGAAACATTTGCTAGTTCATATAGAAAAAGCTTCTTATGAGCTCTGCTTCCCTGGAAGAAATATGCTTCTGCATTCTTGAGGATAAGGAGAACCTCAAACATCTCCCTGCTTCAGAAGTGAATATTGCCCATCTTTGTCTTATCACAATGTAATTTGGAGAGGGATTTGTACATTTTGTGGTGAACAAAAAAACCCTTTAGTTTTGTTTTAGTTTCCTTGGGTTTTATTCTTTTCTTTTTCTTTTTTTTTTTCTTTTTTTTTTTTTTTTGGTAGAAAAGCTTTAAAAAATAACAGATGCTTCAGGGCTGCTCAGGGGTTAAGAGAGCTAGAAAGAATCCTGACAGAGATAGATTAGTAAGCAGAATGCAGGTGAGGCAGTCAAAGGTGCATGATAAATGTAATTTGTCACATGGATCTGCAATTTACCACATAAATACCAAGTCCATCTTTGCGCAAGTTTCTCATCTAATGTGGTAAACCCTTCCCTTGTATTTTCATAACAAATGCGACTAGTTAACACTGTGTCTCATGACCAAGTAATTATAGTATTTTTCCCTTGATTAGTAACCAGAAGAAAGCAAAGACAATCTAAGAAGCCTTAAGTTAGGGAGAGATCAATTGAACTGGAAGGAAGACTTGATCTGGATTTTTACTTTCTATGGAAGTGTTTTAAACATAAGGAGTGGACCCATAAATGGACTTGTGATGTATTATGTTCTGTAGCAATGCAATACGGGTAAGTTATGAGGCCACTTAAGGGAATGAATTGGATAATGCTGATAAAACTTGTGAGAGTGTGTGTCATGGAAGTCAGAAGGGGCTTTCTGCTGTGACCTTTCGTGAAAACCTATGATGCCAAATTGCACATGCTGCCTTTGTGGTTGATCTAATAGGCTTTAGGTGCCTGAAAAATGCCAGACATCCTGTGATACTTTTGAGGAAGTTAGTACCAGTCATGGCATCACCACCTGCAGCTGTTTTTAAAAACTAAAACATATTGAAGAAAACATAGTAAAAATATAATCCCTTAAGTATATATTACTTAAAGGTAAGACAAAAGATGTATAAAATACCTGTTAGCTAAGTATTAAATGTTAGATGGATAAGGGTACCTTGCTGCAACTTGGAGTTAAATATCTACAGGTAGGAAGTATTAACTTTTCATTTATAATCTCAGCAATTACTGCTAGCCTTGACTTGTGGCACATGGAGCTCAATAAGTACATGGGCTAATTGAGTCTTGCTGAAAAGCACCTTAGAATCACAGAAGCATGGAATGGTTTGTCATGGAAGGGACTTTTAAAAGTCACCTAATCGAATCCCTCAACTTGCCCAGGGCACTCCCTAAATAACAGCCTACCTGCTGTTTGAGAAACCAGGCACTTGAAATTTAGGCACCTGAAAATCTGTCCTGGACTGTCTGACTAGTCCTGAAAATAAATAAAGGAGAAAGCATCACCATTGGTGAGTAAGCAGGAGGCAGATGGACCTGAGCTGTCCTCTTCCATGGGTCATGCCTGAAACAGTAGGTCCAAAGCATATCTTTCTCATCTTCACATTCTTATTACCCCTGCTTTCTACATTGTGGCAGTACAGAGTTGGTAGCAACTTAAAGACAGTGTTTTGAATTTTCCTCTGCTGTCTTGAAGAGCCAAGTCTTCCATGTCTGAAACTGACACCACAGAAGAACAAGAAGGTGAAAGTAAAGGAAGTGCAAGGAGGCAAGGGACTCTTACAAAGAGAAATGGAGGAAGAAAAGGTTGTGATGACAAACCATAAATGATAAGAGTGCCCAGGTATGGAATTATTAAAAACAAAACAAAACAAAACAGAAAAAAAAAACCAGAACTGAAAGTCACATTAGAATAATAATACCAGCGTAGTTTAGCTTTGGGGTTAACATTTGTAAAATTCACTCTTTGGGGAAAATGTGTTTTCAAAGGTAACATAATTATTTCGCAACCTTGAGAACTATTGTGTTTTCCCTACTGGCAATAAATACCTGTAGTTCATGACAATACAGGAAGTACTTTTGTTTATATTTATATGCAAATAGTGTTATTTATAATAGTACTTAATACTAATATTGCCATCTCAGTTCAAGCTTATTGTCTAATTTTCCTCCAGCTTCACTTTTTACATTAAAAGGATGTTAATGCATTTCACCCTGAACTGTGGCATATTAATAATGTCATGCTCCCAGAGTAATACCTATCTATGGATTTCAAAAGACTTTGCAAACTGTGAAGCAGATGCATTCCTCAATCTGTTATAAATCACAAGCCGTGGAATAAAAAAAAAAAAAAAAAAAAAGAAAAGGTCCCTTTCAGGGATTTGCTTGTATCAAGAAACAAACTAGTAAAAGAATAAGCCAGGCTTGTCCTTAGAGCTCTCTTTTTTTTGGCTGCTGTTGGTATTGTTCAATGCAGATCATGTGGTGGAAATATTTTCTTTGTTGAATCCATGCTTGCAGAATGGAAGAAACAATCCATACACTTAGACATACCTCAATCACACTTTTCCCAGCATGGTTTTGTTATTCTGGAGCTAGGCAGAGGAAAAAAAGTGTATTCAGTGAATGGAAAAGAGCCACACAGGGAGGACTGACTTCTTTACTGTGAATGGTCAGCAGTCGTAAACAGACATTAGCCTGCATAGACCACCACTGCTACCAAAGGACATCCTTGAAATCATGAAATAACTAGTGACAGAGGCGGTAGCAAACTGGGCTTCAAGAGACATTGAAAGATAGAAAGATAAATGCTTCAAAGGAGGGAAATTCTTTTCCAAAATTTCTTTTTGCCTAGTACCTGGGTCAGTGTTGTAGGAATGTTACACATAAATTCCAATCTCCTCAGTCTGAGAAGGGACAAAGAGCTGAAATCTGCCACCTCTCCTCAAGGGCATCCTGCCAGGCTTTTGGGTAAAAAGAAATGATCACCTCTGCCTGAGACAGGTATGAAATATTTTGGTGACTATTTCTGAGAGAGGGTCCATGTGGGACTGGCACAAGAACACAGACACAGCTACTTTCTGGCAGAAGCATTTCCAATATTTTTAGGATAGGGATCTTGCCCGCAGACGCTGACGTCTGAGAAATATCTTCGGGGCAGTGGCCGGAGCAGAGGTGCTGTCCAAATGAGCATTTTCCTCATGAAGCCTGATCTGAAGGAAGCTATGGTTTTCAGAGGTGTTGTGAGACCACCTCTCAGGTCACTGTTTATAGGAGCTCTCACAGGAAGATGCCTTTTTTCTGCATTTTATAGGGACTTAGTCATAAGTCTCTAGATAAGCACTAATATCAAAACCAGGCACACTTGGCAATACACAACGCACAAACCCAGAGCTACTCCAGGGATGTGGAGTACATCAATATAGAAAATGGAGTCAGTAATAGATTTTAGGTACATCCAGATTTGGGTGGCAGCTTGGAGTATAAAGGTCTAAACTCCTTTTTCCTATAAATCCAACTTCCAACTGGTTGTCTCCTCTGACCTGAACTGTATCAAATTGCCCAGCCTCACAGCTTAGGCTTCTGATGGCAAAGTACCAATGGCTGTTGTAATGCACCAATTCTTTTGTACACCTAGCCATAGGTGCCTAATCTTAAGCAGCAATTTTTAGCAATCTTGGCCCTAGATCTGAAGGATACATTGGCTTTTTCTGACATACAGGTGCTTTAAGTCTAAATTCCCTGAATGTTACCATCAAAGCTTCATCTATATTATTTCTGCTTGCTGTTTAAACAGTCATCATGGGCCACTCAATGTTTAATTTTATCGGTGATAAGAATAGATGGGGAAGATGAATATGAAGAGAAGGATTTTCTTTGGGGTGGCTAGTAAGATTTACTTATTATTAAAGCTAACAAAAAGGTTTGAAAGATAATTCTACTTGAATGGTCTTCGAATCAGATTTTGAGAGACTTTTATATATTTTCAGTTTATATATGTGACTCTATACAACTAGGCTTGTGCACACCTTACTTTGACATGTTATTGCTTTCCTGGTATTTTTCATTAAGCTTGATGCCAAAAGCTCCTGAGTTGCAGATTACTGGAGGCTGGGAGAGTAACCTAAGCAAGCATCTTTATGTGCTTGCCCTCATCTTACACTTTTTATGAAGCACTTAGGGAATTGGGTACTCTTGGAGACAGAATGCTAAATTAGCCTGACCTTGTCTCTGACCAGGTACAGCTGTTCTCACGTTCCTTAAAAATGCTGACATTTAGCATTTGAAAGTCATTTTTATATAAGGCAGTATTACACTATTTCCTTGTATAAATGTTAGATCAATATTAAAGTCATTCCATGCATGATGTAATGGAAACGTTTCTTATGTTACAGAATGTTACATAGAAAAGCCTGCAGCCTCCAGGTGGTACTGGAAAATGAGGGGAAGCTACGTATATTTTCACATGGACAGTTCATAAGACCATACCTTTTAGAAGACTTGTGCCTTGGGAATAAGTCTTCAGGTAATTTGGTGTGGACTACTAGAGAACCAGAAGCAGAATGAATGTAAGGAGAAGGAGGGAAGCAGACATAGGAGACTGGAAGCAGGGATCCTGCGTGGGAGCAGTCCTCTTGCACTTCCCACATACTACTGACTTGTTTTTATCTACATGAAGACCACTTGCTGTTGGATAAAAATATGGCAAAACCCTTATATTTTGAGGTTCTCTTTAATTTATAAAGAAACATTTAGAATATTTTTTGTAGGTGCAGTGGCCTTAAAGTTAGATGTACGCACTGACAATATATGGTGAGCTATGACTTTGTGAAATAGCTTTGCTTCTTTCAACATGGAGTGCCATATATGAAGAGAATGTACATTTTAGGAATGGATGGAAATACCTATTTTTTACTTCACTTATTCAAACAAAATTTCAGTATGTAATGAACGATGAAAAAGGTCACCTAATTATAAGTTTTTCATTAATTCACCTGATTCCTGCCTGTACATGCACAAGACATTCATCAAGTGGTATAACCTATTAATATACCTCAGCTTTAACATCTGTATGCACAGGTTCAGCAATAATGTTCTGCATCTACTTTTATATTTATTGCAAATATATTTTATTAGGAGATTCAAACCGACACACAGAATAAAGCCACCCACTGATGGTTTCTTAGGTCTTTCAGAGATTTATGCAGATGTTGAATTTTATATATTTGAAATAGCTGTTGACAGTTTTTCCACCTATTTTTTTCATGAGAAACGGCCTTTGAAAAAATAAAATGAGCACAGAAAGTCTGTAATGTTTTCAAAATATAAATAAATACAGTATCTGAAAAAGAACATTATTATATTTACTTGTGTATAGTTTGTGTAACAAGGTGTTGTAGTCAGGGGTCTACAGGGTGGCTTCTCCTATGTCCTCTTGAGTCAATGCCAGCTGGCTCCAAGATACACCTGTCGCTGGCCAATGCCAAGCCCATCAGTGGTGATGGCAGCACCGCTGGGATCACATAGTTAAGAAGGGGAAAAAAATGGTGCAACAGCAACTGCAGCTGGAGAGAGGAGTGAGGTTATGTGACAGAATCAGCTCGGCAGAGACCAAGGTGGATGAAGAACTGGCTGCATGGCTGCATGCAAAGGGTTGCAGTAAATGGCTCAGTGTCTGGCTGGAGACCAGTGACGAGTGGTGTCCCCCAGAGATCGGTGTTGGGACCGATCTTGTTCAACATCTTTGCCGCTGACATGGACAGTGGGATTGAGTGCACCCTCAGCAAGTTTGCAGATGACACCAAGCTGTGTGGTCTAGAGGGACCTTGACATGCTTGTGAGGTGGGCTGATCCCAACCTCATGAAGGTTGCATGACAAATACAAGGTCCTACACCTGGAACAGAGCAATCCAAGGCACAGCTACAGGCTGGGAAGAGAAGAGATTCAGAGCAGCCCTGCGGAGAAGGACTTGGGGGTGGTGGTCGATGAGAAAATGAACATGAGCCGGCT
>JBCJKH010053776.1:0-16506 GCA_039877255.1 Loriculus beryllinus
GAAAGAGATGAAAGAAATGATTTCTGATTATTTCCTGTTAAAAGTTATGAAATATTTTACCAGAACATAATGAAGCAAAGAGGGAATACTACCTAATATTCCTGATACATTTAAAAAAGGATTTGTTCAGGAAAATGAACCTGTAAGAAATTCTGTTTTGACAGCATGTCATAATAAAATTAGCTAAATTGCTCGCTCTTTCTTTTTCTTTCTTTCTTTTTCACAATAGCATGCCATTTTCCATTAAATTAAAGGGAGAAAATCATATTAGGATTCTAATATTAGTTTTAAGTATTTGTAATCTGGTAATGTTCTCAAGCAGTTTCATTTGTAGGTCCTAATATCTTCCCTTTAAATCATATATGCTGAAAAATACTGATGTAGCATTTAATTTATACATATAAAAAGCATTCATTAAGTCAAGAAGGATACTAATAAATCTCAGATTTGTGTATGTGTGACCAAAGAATGTTCTATTGACTTATACTTAATTTAATCAATCATATCTTCAAGAGAGTCCATAGCATTCATTTTGGCAAGCATAGCTGAATATTCAGGTACCACAGCTCCCAAATTCATCTGCGGACAGCAATAACTTTTCTCTGAAGTGATGATATTAAAAAACCTGAAAAGACCCTGAACTGCTGATGTTAGATTTTATTGGGAGACAAGCTACAACAAGATGACTTCTGTGGAACAGAAGCTCACATCAGCTGGGTCAGATCAAATCAAAAGGAAAGCAGCGTTAGAAGTCCTCACTGCCCACTGTTTCACTTCAGAGACAAGTCCTTCATGTCACTCTTGCTTTCAATACAGCAGTATTTAGTGGCTTGCTGAGTCGTGAATAGTCCTAAGGAGTGTGTTGCAGACCTCTGGAAACTCTCTGTGTATCACCCCTTCATCTTTATATTGTGTTTCCTTCCAGTTCTTGGAATACACACTTGTATACAGACTTGAGAGTCTTCCCACTCCGTCTTACTCTCTCAGGAGAGGACTGCTGCTCCCTTGACTTCAAAGGTCTGTGCATGGATCCAGTATGTGACAGCCAGCAGTGAGCAAGTAGGTGCCTTTCTCCATACTGCTGAGCTGCACCTTCCAACAAAACACAACATGCGATAAAAGAGGAAACACAACAATGATATGTTATATGTCACCCTTAATATGAGACAGCTTGCATTTCTATCAAACCATTTCAGAGTCTGCATTGAATTTCGCATTATCAGAAATGTTCTCTGCTTCCTGACAACACCATCTCTCTCCTCAAACCCGAAACTGAGCATTATAAATGCCATTTATAGAGAACTGATTAATGTACTTGCTTTAAAGCTATTCTTAATGAAACACAAAATCCCATAATAACAGGATATGAAGTTAGAATAAATGATTCTTTCAAAATTTGTAACTTGGAAAACCAAATATCCTTAAAATCAGCTTTTAAAAAGCTCCAGCTTTTTAAAAAACTTCAGCTTTTAAAAAGCTCCTTAATAATTTTAAAATATGAAAAGGTCACTTGTGTTTCCCCAAGGAAATTAGAGCCTGATCAGAGATTATAGCAAATTACAAATAAACTTGAACTGCACTTTTACTTCAATGAGATGTTAGGCTTGCAAGTCTGTTTTACCAAGGTATTGTCAGGGCCCTGAAGGCACCACCAGACCTGGTGTCGGTGTCCCCATCCGGCCTCCTGGGCCTCCTGCCATGCTGGCCACAGCTCAGGGCCTCATTTTAGTCCCAGGGACAGCAGGCCCTCATGACACCACAACAGGGCCCATCTCCAGCTCCCCACAGTTTTGCCCTGCCTGACCATGGCCCCTGCTGCGCTGGTCCCACCTGCGGGTGAATATCCCAGACCAGCCTTGGCCCATCTTCCAGTGCCAGGGGCTGGGGGTGCCCTGGTGCTGCCCGGCTGCTCTGCCCCTGGCTGAGGCAGTGTGCCAGACCCTGGCTGACAGACTCTGCCCTGACAGGACCGGTGAGGCCCTGACATCTCTAGTGTCCAGGCAGCAGGGATCTACTGGCCCTTGCAGTGCCTTGACACTGGTAATGTGCTTGGGGACACCAGTCAGACAACACAAAAGAAGTCATAGCTCCTTTTGAGACAAATAAGTTATAGTAACTTAGAATCATAGAATCACTTAGGTTGGAAAAGTCCTTTAAGATCATCGAGTTCAACCATTAACCTAGCACTGCCAAGTCCACCTCTAAACCGTGTCCCTAATGCCACACTACATATAGTTCAAATACCTCCAGGAATGCTGACTCTACCACTTCCCTGGGCAGCGTGTTCCAACTCTTCACAACCGTTTTGGTGAAGAAATTTTTCCTAACGTCCAATCTAAGCCTTCCCTGGTGCAACTTGAGGCCATTTTCTCTTGTCCATTCACTTGTTACTTGGGAAAAGAGACAGGCATCTGCCTTGCCGCAACCTCCTTTCAGATAGCTGTAGAGAGCGATAAGGTCCCCACTGAGCCTTCTCTCCTCCAGTTCCCCCAGCTGCTCCTCACAGGACTTGTGCTCTAGACACTTCACCAGCTTTGTTGCCTTTAACTGGACACGCTCCAGCACCTTAGTGTCTTGTAGTGAGGAGCCCAAAACTGAAACCGGTATTCAAGTTTGTTCTCTTTATTGTGGACCATTCTCCTAGACAATGTGCCTGTTGAAAATCTCTAAAAGCTTTACTGGCAGTGACAACTTTTCTTCCATGTATACTGATTAGTGCTGAGCCAAGACTGCAGCTTTTTGTTATTCCACCAGAAACTTCCACAGTTTGCAGCAATATTTCAGCAACAATTACTTCTCGAATGCTAGATACTCAGGCTTTTAGCCAAAACATACATTGTACTGCAAGTTTAGGTTGAGGATCACCATTTCTGACTGTGTGGTTATAAGGTGCCATAACCTAGTATGCTTATCTTCTTCTGGAAATGTAAACATATACAGTAAACATGCCTATAATTCCCCCAAAGTAATGTTTTAGGGAATTCATCAGTACCATCAGAAGAGAAATTTATGAGGCAATGAGACTCACTTTCCACACTTTAGGTTAAGACTTTTTCACTTATCTTCTAGAGGGAAGTTGGCAATACTTTTTTAAGACTGTGTGCATTAAATAACTGTCCAAAAATAGAAGAAAATAAAAATGAGATTAGAGCAATAAAAAATAATAAAACTTTAAAATTGTTCTTCTATGAGGAAAGAACTGTAGTACTCATGAACTACAATATTAAGTTCATTATTTACCACTAGTACCTGGAAAATATATTAGATGCTTCAGCTGCACATTGAATATTGCAAAGGAATTGAAACACCATATAGAAGTTTGTGTAGCAATCATTATACCAGATTTCTAACCGGTCCTTTCTGAAATCACTGGTACATAGCACCCAGGTTTGGAAAACATATTTCTGGGGGTATAACTATTGCCATAGATATTTGGTATATTAGACATACAGTAGACTGCTGTGATCAGGGGTTTGTTACTCAGAAATTCCTGCAGACCGGTCAGAAAAAACATATTTTTCATAAGAGATCAGAGTTGCTGTGCCTGCAAATCTCATTCCCGTGCAATATAAGTCTAGTTTTTATAGAGCTATCTTCTTTAGAATAGCAATTTTCTATGAAAAATAAAACTTTCCCCAAAACTCATGATGGTAACTTTTCCTAAATCTCCAGGATTCCAGTAATACCTTCACCAAAGTAGAACAATTACATTCTTTCCACTTAAAGACACAAATAAGCTACCATTTGCACAGTTTGACAACTATTTTAATATGAAATACATAGAATTCTGTAAACAGTCCAGACAACCAATTATGATCAATAATTGAATTTTGCTACTGACTTGAAAATAAAGAGTTACTTCTGACCATTGTGAACACTTAACATTCATAAATATGTTTCATAAATATGAGACTGACATCTTCCATTTTATTCTTTAGCCTGGCAGCAAAGTGACTCCCAGGGTTTTGGATGCAAAATATCTTTCTGAGAAAAGATTACATCTTGAGCAAGTACATTTAAGAATGCATTACAACAGGGAAAAAAAAAATGGAGCTGGTCCTAAGGAGATAAAGGCATGTAATTTTCATCTTTATTCCCACATTTACTTTAGAAATGGGAAAAGAGTGCTAACAGCTCTGCTAGCAGCTGTTCATCATGTAGCATTTCTGGCTCATCCTTTTTTTTTCAGGTTTACATCAACCATGGAGATAATCAGCCCAGGTGGTGAGGATCAGCCAAGGTGAAACTAGAGGCTTAACTGTAAGGTATTAGCAGGCTGTGTTTTTTACAGAATTACAGAATGGTTGAGGTTGGAAGGGACCTCTGAGGGTCATCTGGCCCAACCCTCTTGCACAAGCTGGGTCATCTATAGCAGGCACATGTCTAGACAGATTTTGAATATCTACAAGAAACAAAACTTCACAATCCCTCTGGGATACTTGTGCTAGTGCTCAGTCACTCTCACAATGAAAAAGTGTTTCCTTATGTTCATATGGAACCTCCTGTGTTTCTGCTTGTGCTCATTGCCTCATCTTGCCAATGGCACCACTGAAAAGAGCCTTGCTCTATCTTCTCATTTGAGGACCCTCTGGATATCAGCACAATCCTCTGGTGCTTCAGCCACTCCTCCCAGTTTTCTGTCATCAGCAAACTTGCTGATTGCATCTCTGCCCATCTTCCAGATCATTAATGAGGATGTTGAACAGGATTGGATGCAATGTTGACCATCACTGCATAGAAACATTGCTTCTGTTGTTCAACTGTTTGTTGAAGGCCTCACAATGTATGTGATAGAAGTGGAAAAAAGCTGTTCGATTTTCCTGGCAACCTTATGTAGCGTGTCTAGGGTGGTACACAGAAGAAGACACACACAAAATACACACACATATATATACATATTTAAACATCATGAAATTTGTAACACAGTGTTTAACATGCTTCTCTGGCAACAGTTTGTACGCAGACCTGTAAACATTCTTTTGCTCTGCATTCTCTCTATTTATGGTCCAATCTGTGGCATCTACCTTCTCTCATCCACTTTGCAAAATATATTGTTGCCTAAGGGAGTCCAGAATCTGTCAGAAAAGCCAAACATAAAAATTAGGAACAGAGGATTCCTAAGTTCTCAAAATGAAAATCATCTTGATTATAAGGGAACAGTCAAACTATCTTAAATATATTATTAGTGCTATTCTGGTGAATGCATAGAAAAGAGAGCTATGATGTTGTGCTTTGTGATCTCCACAAATTGCAAATTATGATGCTACGCATAGCTTTTGTGGAAATTATTATACGGTCTGCGCTGGCAGCACAATGTCAGTTTAAAATGGTAATTGCTTATAAATATGACTTATAGGGTTCAGCTTATAAGTAATTTAATTGCTAATATAAACAAGTATTAAGTAATGATGAAAAAACATTTTGTAGTTACTAAGATTTGATCCTGTTTCTTTTTTTATGTTGTCTCATTTTCTGCTGAGTGTATAATATTTCTTTTTCTGTTTTCTTCTCTGAAGTAAAGTAAAATTCAAAATTTCTGGACTTTTTTCTGAAGCAGTCAATGAATTCTTAATACTCAGTACAACAGAGAGTGTGAAACATGTCTGGTATAATGTTACTGAAAAGTTTAGTACATGGAATTGTATCTAGATGCATGTGCCCTTTCCATAAGCCTCATTCATTCTGCTTGCTTCCATGAAATCAGTGATGTGCAATATAATAATTACTAATAACATGGCAATTCAAGATTTTGCTCTGTTATCCTGCCATCTCATAAAATCAATTACACTTACACGTGGCAAACAGGTTCCCATGCATGCTAAGAAGTTTGCTAGCTTGTAGAATAGATCCTACACTACACCTGATCTTGGCTGCAATTCAGGGAGGTACTGAGTGATATCGGTTTCCACTGGAGACTAATCTGTTTGTTAGTTTTGCCAGGCTCTGCTCAATACACTGGGGTTACATGGAATTCAACTGAAAACTATTCAAATCTTTTACATACTAAATTTACACACCCAGCAAGTCGTTTCAGTACTTTTTCAGTCAAAATGGATTACAGTCATTGGTCCCACATTACTAGAAAATGGCTAAATTTATAGATTGGTGTTAAACTGGTATTTGGCTATTTGACATCTTTTCTCCAAGTATGAATTACTGGGGGGACTGGAATATAAGAGCCATGCAATAACAGGGAAAATAACCAGGAATAGCTTGGTGATCTGTCTCTGATACAGGGTTATCTAGGAAACTTGAAAGCATGTTTTTGTCCACTTTTATACAAGTTTGACACACACATATATACACATATATGTACAATGTATTGTCAAGTCATCAGTTAGTTTTTAAATTGTTTGGGTTTTTTTTTAATTAATTTCTGAATACATTTGTCTTCTGATGTATCATCATTGCACCCCCCTTCTTTCCACTATTGTCTTCACATATATTACTGAAAATACTCTCGTGTTTCTCAGCTGAAATTACACTGATGAAAGGTGGAGAATCAGACGATTATTCTGACAATGGGTTTTTCTTCATTAGAACATGATAAATGGACTTCAGCAAGGCTTGGGACACTGTGTCCTATGACAACCTCATAGGCAAGCTAAGGAAGTGGGAGCTGTCAGGTAGACCGAGAACTGTCTGAATGGCAGGTCTCAGAAGGTTGTGATCAGTGGCACACAGTCTAGTTGGAGACCCACAAATAGTGGTGGTCTCCGATAGTTACTGGGTCAAATTTCTTCATCAATGACTTGGCTAAAGAGATAGAGTGCTTCCTCAGAAAGTTTGCTGATGATATGAAACTGGGAGGAGTGGCTAATACCCCTGAGAGCTGTGCTGCCATTCAGAAGGATCTAGACAGGCTATAGAGATGGGCAGAAAGGAATTAAACAAAGGTAATCCAGGATCCTGCATCTGGCAACGAATAACTTCAGGCACCAGAACAGAACAACTATGAGGAGAGTGACCTGGGAGTCCTGATGGACAACAAGCTGTCCATGATCCAGTGATGTGCCTTTGTGGCTAAGGAGGCCAATGGTATCCTGGGCTGCACTGGGAAGAGCACTGCAGATCAAGGGAGATAATCCCCCCACCTCTACTCAGCCCTGATGAGGTCTCACATGGCATACTCTGTCCAGTTTTGGGCTCCCCAGTACAAGAGAGACATGCAGCTCCTGAAGCAAGTCCAGCAAAAGGCTACTAGGATGATTAAGTGTCTGCATTATCTCCCTTTCAAGGAAAGGCTGAGGAAGCTGTGCTTGTTTAGCCAAGAGAAGTCTCAGGGCTAATCTGATTAATGTGCATAAGCATCTGAAGGAAGGGTGTCAAGAGGGCAAGCCAGACTCTCCTTTGTGGTTCCAGGCAATAGGATGAGGGGCAATGGATGCAAATCAAAATACAGGAAGTTTCACCTGAACATGAGGAAGAATTCTTTACTGTGAGGGTGTCTGCACATTGGAATAAGTTGCTCAGAGAAGTTGTGGAATTTGCTTCCCTGAAGGTAACCATGAGCTGTCTGGATACAATCCTCAGTAAGGTGCTCTAGGTGACTCTGCATGAGAGAAACTGGACTGGAGTCCCTCCGGTGGTTCCTTCCAGCCTTAACTATTTTGTGATTCTGTGATTTTGTAATTGCTGCTATGTTGTCTAACTTCTGCATTTACATCCATCATACTATGTTAGAGACTTAGATTGCTTTTACTCCTTCTTAGTAGATTTTTTGTCTTAATACTACATCTATTATTTGAACAAAGCAATTCAGAATCTATATGTTTTATAAACCTAAATGTAGACTTTTTAGCCAGATCAAGACTATGGTTATTTAGATCTTCATGGAGATCCTATGTTTTGTGAACAAAACCATTAATTTTCAAGGGAAATCAAATCAAAATTGCTTAAAACAAGCTGCTGGAAATTTTCACAGCTAACATGTTTCCACCTGCAAGCCAAATAATCAAAATATTACTTTGAAATATTTTACCAGGTTCCATGTTATTGAATATTTCACTTTCTTGAATAACCAACTTTAATAATTTTAACATGAGTAGGAAAAAATAAAAACTCCAATCTGCAATCTGATATATAATAATAATGCTCTTGTAAGCATAATTTTAGCTGTTACTTTAGTTAAAACTGAAGGCCTGGAAATACAGAGAGAAGAGAGTCAGCCAAGGTGCTGACAAAAATGCTATCATCTCTGTAACACAAAGCAGCAAAATTTGAAAATATGGAGTTTATTGTCTGAAAATTTGGGATCCATTTCTGAAAAGTCAGAGAGCAAATTTATTTGTTGTGTAAGTATTACCGATTTGCACAAGGAGTACAAGTTCTTATTTACCATGAAAGATTAATTCACTGTAAGTAGAAGAACATGTACATCAAGGTTTCATTTAACTTTTAAATAATGTCTGGTGGTGTGGGTAGGGGAAAGAAGAAAGAAAATAGTGACTGAAATAAGTGTAAAGAAAGAGTTTATTGACAAAAAAACTCAAACAAACAAAAACCAAATTACAACCTCCCAAAACCAACAGACCAATGTAAAAGAGTAAGAAAACAGAGGTCTCTGTTCAGTAAAATAATTGGTCTTTTACATCTCTCAGTAGTGTTCTGCAACTATTCTCAAATGTAATCCTTAAAGCTTAGATTCGGTAGCACATGCATATTGACAAACATGTTTCATCCTCTTATGGACTTGTGTGGACTACTCTGTGCTTATAATAAAAGTTCTGCTTCTGACTAGCTATCCTTTTTTAATGTAGAGGAGATATGTGACAATGTTCCCTTCAGATTAGTTCTTTGATCCTGTAACAGAAAGTAGCAAGGTTCTAGATTTGCAAAGCACCAAGAACTTTTACATTACACAAAGTATTAGTTGTCTATATCACCTAGCTGAATTACGTTCAAGTGAAGCAAATTATAGTGGACATCAGTATGTCAATTCCTTTGTTTGAATTCTGCATTACGTAAGCAAAAATGGGGTAATGAAATGAAATGTGAATCCTGAATTACCTGTGTACGTTTTAATGGATCTTTCAGTGCAACAGAGTCCTGTTGATCTGGGTGGTGCTAAGGATTCTTTTACATGTAAATATCCTGAGTAGATCTGGAAACCTAATTTTGACTGCTCTCCTTTTATTGTTCATTTGGCTGATAGCTTGATTGCTTAGTTTAATTATTCTGATTAGACACCCAATTGCACATAAGTGTATTTTGTAGAACAGCATTTGGCTCATAAGGAATTTCACAGAATATTCCTTTAATTTCTTTTTTTTTTTCTTGCTAGGAATAAAAAGTACCCACCCAAGTTTTCAAGTTGCTGGGGTGATAGTTATATAGCCTTAATTTTCTTACAGGGCAGTTCAATTAAATTTAAATTAACATGAACTTTAATTAAGCATGGTATTGACACATAAACTTTTTTATTACAAAAATAAAGTTCAGTCATATAAACATGTAAATTTTTATGAAGGAATTATATTTAACAACCCTTAGATTACATGCATGTTATACCTTTAAAGTGCATGAAACCACTTTCTTGTGCACATGGTTATTTTTATCCTATTAATTTGTTGAAGGATGATACGAAAAAGCAAAAGTTTAGATAAAAAAGCTTCAACTTCATTTCACATAATAACACATACGGTTTGTGCAGTGCAAGGGCAATGTGACAAATCACTAGGACACATGCTGTCCCTGCACCTTCCTTTTCCACTCACTACTTGCATGAACTGCACTAGTACATCCCTAACATCATTCTGTTAGAAAATTCAGACCAGTTCTGCAAGTAATTTGCTCCTTTATTTTTTCTGGTTACTGACTTTCAATAAACATGCATAATTCAAAGTACCTTATAGGCTGTTAGTTTGTTATTATTCATAAATATATGAATATATGCAATAGACTTCACTGATGATATTGACTAGGTCTTCACTAATTACAGTAGTCATGTACATGTCCAGCTCACAAAAAGACACTACCATTCAGCCACTTTGAAACATCCATGATAAAAGGCCAAAACTTTCTAGAATCTTGGGTTCTATTCTGCTACCTAATGCAGGCATTTAGTAACATTTGAGGCATTTCAGCATATGCAAGACATGCACAGGGGAATAGTACCTTTGCCAGCAGACCTGTGAGTGACCTCTGTTTTTCTGGCCTAGCACCATGAAGTCATGCACAAAACTTTAAATTATCTCAAATAGTGTAGATTGCCATGTTTTGGCAACTGAAGCTGCAAACCTAGGCTAGCAGAAATTAAAAAAAAAAAAAGAAATCTTTTCTTTTTTATTCTTTGCTACAAGAACCTTTTAATATAATATAGCCAGGAAAGGGAGCCCGAATGCCTTTGTGGCATAACAGATAGCATGAGGAAGTGACTCTGGAATACACATATATAACGACAGATGAATGAAGGCCACAGGATAAGATCAAAAGTTGAACTCCTGACAGATCACGTTGCTCAGGTGGTAGCTTACTCTTTGGATCTGTTTTGAACAGCTCAAAAGCATTCTAAGACAAATTTGCTTAAGGCAATAGTCTAAGAAACAGTGGATGCACAGTCATCAGTTTTGTGCTCTACTTTATGTAAGTGAATAGACACAGATATAAGATCAAAAATAATGGTGTAAATGGGTCTGCAATTAGGCGACTACCTATTCAGAAGAAGAACAGCAAAGAAGTGGACTATTTTTTTCTAAGATAATTATTTCTTTTTTTATTAAGGTAATTTTTATGTGAAAGAAAACATTACTCTATGCAGGCATGCTAATGTTATGAAATGTATCGGTTAATGTATCCTTCAGATTCCTTTCTATTCTCTTTCTTATGGAGATTCTGGCAGCTGATACGAAAGTATATTATTGGCAAGACTGTCAGTTTTTATCAAGTCATCATCATTTTATTTGAGAGTAATGCATGAGAAGTCTAAAACTACCAAATTTTAGCCATTCTACCTGAGAAGCTGCATGTCAGATCTAGCCTTAGGAAATACCAGCTTACATGAGTCTAGGAATGTTAGCAAGGAAGGGACTTCCCTATTCATGACTGATTTTGCTCCTGCTGACTGAGAATGGATTTAAGTACCACAGCTTTTAGCACTTGGCACTTGTTATTTTATTAAATTTTCTATAGCTTCTCATAATGGAGAACAAGAGATAACACAATGCTGAAGGTACAAAATGCTACAGACAGCAACCGTATGTCTCATTCTTCAAGAAGACTGAAGAGAAGATAGAAAGGAAGAGAGAATAAGGTACAGGAATCCGATGATGAACTAGAGACAAAGATGCAGTATCCTGAGTCAAAAAGCTTGAAACAAAAAGCAGCTGGGTGAAACAAGAATTAGATGGGCTAAGAAGTCAAAATATATGCTATGAATAGGTCAATGTGGTGTCAAGTTGACTTTACCGAAATGTGCCCAAGGATAAAGTGCCAGAAGAGTGTACTGGGATGAATGCATGTAGAATAGAAGAAAAATGGGAGCTGGAATCAGGAATTTGGCTGAGAAACAGGGACAAACCAAAGCAATATTGATCATCTCAGGGAAAAAAAAAAAAAAAAAAAAAGAAATTAAAGTAAAAAGCCACCATTTCAACATAGCATGTTTTACCAAGGCACATTGTAGAAAATATCTCCTCCATCTTTAAATGTCCACAAAAACCACCCCAAGGTATAAATTCAAATGGTGTATGTTTGCTGTCTGAATAAACTCAATCATTCCCTAGGGGACTCAACTCAGTTATCTCCATATAGGTAGCTGTGGAATTTGAAAATCTGAAAAATATCTGACAGTCTTACATGTGGCTGGCAGATATGACGCAGGACCTACAGAGGACATGTGTTTTCCTGGAACAGCAGCTGCAGACCAAATAGGATATCCCTACCTCACTTATCCAGAAGATGGCACCCACAATTTCACTCAGCTGGATCCTCCTGAGGAGATTCCTTATTTAGTTTTTAGGATGAACTAACAGCTCTCCTAAATTGTAATTGTAATTCCTTCAATTACAGTGTGTGGGAGTGGGTTTCAGCCTTGTGTATGCCAAAGTGACAATGACACTGAGATGCCCTTCCAAAGCTGACCTGGATTTCAGATGCCAATGCAGACAGGCATAGGTCTTCCACAAATTTGTGTCATGAGCTGAGGTCTCGTATAGCCTAAGATATTTCAAATGGCATTTAAGCCTGTATTTAGGAAACACAATTCCTCCTAATCTCCACTGAAGACAGTAGGACCTCAGGCCTTTAATTGTCATGTATCTTAATTTGGGTATTTAAAATTCTGCGAGTCAGAACCCCACCTTCAAATACAAATGAGATTAACTCTATTCAGATATTTGAGACAACTCATTCTTTACAACCCTGACTGACAAAACATATAATCAGAGCTGGTAGTGAAATGACTTCTTTCCTGTGCTCTGAGCAGTTAAATTTTAGTGTTTCATTTGGGTTCTTTTCTATTGTTGTTCTTTTGGGGTTTTAGTATGGAAAATCAGATCAGGTCTCAAATTCTGAAACAGAGGATAATAACTCTGTGCTGCTGTTCCTCATATGTACAGTGGAGAGAATGGTGCATACTTATCTTACAAGGATGTCATTAACATGCATTCATTAGTGTTTAATGTAACTATGTGTATTATATAAAGGGGGACATGCAAAAATCCAGGAGGAATTGCTCCTGTACTCTGAATGTGCTTTGAATATTGTGCGACAAATGAGGTGTGTGTTTACCAGTGAAAAAGAAAGGAAGTTTTTGACTTTTTGACTGCCAAGTATACACGGCCTGTTCCGTACACTCAAAGGTGCTGGCAGCTTCTGGAAAAATCATAAGATAACATCTAATTAAAGACCAGATGTACATGAAAGGACCAAATTAAGGTCACAGACAGAACCTTAGTTGTACCTTTTTTACCTTTTATGAGTGGATGACTTCCTAACCTAAACAAAGAGTCTTTTAACCTAATTTTTATAAGTCTGTAATATTACTTAACTCAAAAGAGGCAGCTAATGCAAGCTACAAAAGAGTGATTGAATGAAGTGTGCTTCAGAAACCCTGCTATATGAAGTAACCCTGGTTGTGTCACAACCCACTCTCTTTCCTGTATTATTTTGCTTAATGCACAAAAATTGCTCTTTTCAGATTTTCTTCTGGCACTAATGGATGGAAAGGTATCTTTTGAAGTTCATATTTATAACAAAGTTATCTGCTTTTATTTGTACAGTTCTAAAGCCCTGTTATAAATCCAAAGCTCTTACCACTGTCTTCAGCTCAGCAGACAAGTCCCTTTTATGCACTGAACTTCTTAATGCTGCAGAACACCTTCTGACAGTAATGATTTTGTTCAGCTGCCCTTGTCTTCCTCTTCCCATTTACACTGACTCTAAAAGTGTCTCAATCCTGGAGGAACATTTTAAAAGCTGAATAAAAAGCCAGTATGTAAGTTTTTCAATAGTATGCAAGTCAACTACAAATGTAATAAGTGAAAGGCTTTCAGGTTCATTGAAAATCATTGTCTGGGTTCACCTTTTATTTTTTATTAATACTGATGTACAGGTGATGTCCAGAGCCAGTCTGTCAAGGGGGTCTGCCAGCTTCTCTTCTGAATTTTGTTAAATTCACACTGGAAGCATGTGATGTTTTTTATCTTGAGGAGGAAGTATGACAGTACAGGTGTACTCACTGTCAGGTAATTCATTGCCTTTGACTAAGAACATCACCTACAAACCCCAAGAGAAATAGAAAATAGATCCAAATGTAATTGTAATGCTTTTAAGAAATACAATGATTAAATGCTTTCACCTCTTCCTAAAGCTAAAATAATAGCTAAATCAGTAACAGAATTATATGAAAAAGGTGTAGTATTCCCAGGATAATTCACATAATTTGAGAGTGAGTACTAGTGGTACAATAGCAGCATAATGATAAATAGGATTATGTGTTAAAATCACCAGTCATACACTGGTTTTATAAATAATATAATTAGAATTCATATAAAATATTTCTTAAAGCCCTTCATTAACAGTGAGAACTAGGAGAGATTATAAAAAAAACGAATGTAGGCAAATCAAAAAATTTCATGATGACAAGACACATTATCAAAAACGTTATCTTTTAGAAGTCACTACTTGATAAATAAAAATACTATGGACTCCAAATCAGAATTCTTAAATGTTTCTTACTAGAAAAGCTAACCTTACACTGCTGCTCTTTAATTTTGTAAATATGAAGAGCAGGGTATGAATTTTAATATTGATAGATACTACTGTGCACATTCCTCAGATACGTGTGTGCATATATTCCACTATTCTGTGACTGTAAATATTTACACTTTACATTTATAAGCCTTACTTGGGACTGAGCTGCTAGTTGGTTGAATGTTGCACAAACAAGTGAAAATACAATACTGTGTCTGCAGATAACATGCCCCAAAAATATCACATGCAGGAAAGATTTAAAGTTTGTGACACAACACTTCCTAATTAGTGTAATAAACGAAATGGAACTGATCTATTAATTAAATTTGATAATGAGGAAGGTGTTTGCTCTGAGTGTTTTCTCATTGACAATCAGAACTAAATAAAGGAGTCTGAAAAATAAAGAAGAGGCAAAGATCTACATGGATGTAATCTTAAACCTACTACTTAAAATGAGTACTACTAACTTGTGTTTTGCACAAACTAACATAGGCACTAATGTGATTAGAATGAATATGGCTATTGTAGATACCAGATAACACCCCACTGATTGAATTTTCTAAAAACTGTTATAATTAGGATCAATGCAGATTTTTTTATGGGCATAATTATGGTATGGATTTTAATCAGTCCAAAATTATTTTGGAAGAAAATTAGTTTTAAGAAGGAAGCTGATTATTAAGTAAATAGATAAATAAAAGCAATGTTATAATTTTGTTTTAATGACACTGAAAATGAATTTTTCTTTTCCACTGTAAATTCCTGTTAATGAAAACTTTCAATATGCTTCAGTTTTCTTTAAGAAAAGCGTTATGCTCCTGAGTTATGCTCCCTCACTTCATGTCATAATTCTCTTCAGTCTTAATGAAAAAATATTCAATCATCACCTGCTTCTCACCACTAGCAAGAGTACGTGATAGTGGAAAGCTACTATAGATGAGGAAGACAGGTTTCCTTTATTGACACTGATAAAAAGAAATCACTAAAAAAGAATTTCAGTAGAAGCCTAACTTGTTTTTTCTACATTCTTATCTTTTGCGTGCTATTTCTCTTAACTGATAGTAGCTCCTCACTAAATATGAAGGAGTCTAAAGAGTTTAGGCTGGTTAGCATCTCTGAATATCTTCTATGAATCTAATCAGGCATCATAATAATTAAAGTGGAGTAGGATGGGGAGAGGAAGGGTCAGAGGTAGAATTCCCCTTTTATACTTATGGTAAAATATTTGGCATCTGAGGTATACACTTGAGAGGCTTAATATACTTTAAATAAGCCTTTAATTGTTTATAATTTCTGCATTGATTATCTTCTCAATATTCTGAAAACATACTATTAAAAGTCAGTACTAACAAATTAATAAGGAGTCAAAGCTGCTACATAGCTGCATATGCTACTGTGGAACAATTCAGATGACAAAGCAAACAAATACTGCTTGCTTTGAAACTGTATTTCTTACATTACAAACAAATTATGTAGTTATGCGTCTTCTTCAAAAATGTCATTCTCTATAATTTATTATTGCTTTTCTTTTTATTTGGAATGTTGCAGTACATTTCCATTCTAACAGACAAAAAACAACTTACCTGGGAGATGATTACTTTTTTCGTTGAGACCTTTGAAGTCTACACTTTAGGCAACAAAAACATTTGACCAACATGGTGAGATTAAACCACTCTGCAACTAAAGACATTCATGCAAAAAAATTAATAGCCTAATTTTTGTTTTAAACAGATAACGCAGTTTTAGTAGGGCTACATCTGAATTGCTAGGTAAGTACACTCAGTGTTGTGACTCATAGGCCTGGTATCACGATCATTCATGTCAAGAAGTATCTTGCAAACCCTTTCTTCCTTCCTTGGTCTAGTTTTCCGTCTGATGCATTTTAATAAGATAAACAGATAAGACTTTATAGCAATCATGAAATTTAGAAAAAGTCAAGATGAGCATCTGAACTGAAGGGGAAATGCTCCTTTATGCCACAGTTCAAACGTAAGCTAAGCCTTGTTGCTATCCAGCAAATACTTTGGCTATATCAAACTGCTGTTTAATAAAAATGTTCTGGTAATGTGAAAATAAGAGATCATTAATGTGAAATATGTAACAGAAACACGGTTCATAATCTTAAAGGAGAAAAATTTCGAGTTCATTGATAGATTGATTATACTTAAAATATATTCACCTGTTTCTAGGGGGAACCACCAAATGACAAGCAAAACTAATCAGAGAATCATAGAATGGTTTGGGTTGGAATAGACCTCAGAGATTATGTAATTCCAGCCCCCCTATCATGGGCAGGGACACCTTTCACTAAAC